>MVGT01000463.1:10996-23335 GCA_002174775.1 Macleaya cordata
CCCCCTATATATATATGTGATAGTTGTAGCTGTTAAGTAGATGAAAAGCAATTTATATTGTACGAGTTAGTAAGAGATGAAAACTGTATAAGATAGAGAGAGATATATATTATGAATCAGTGAATAAGTAATACACTCATCCCACTTCTCTCAATATATATCTTGTGTGCCCAGAAATCATAACAAAATAGGCTTTTAACCTAAAATCACCCTTCCAATATTTTCCTTCTTTTTAGTAAGAGGGGGTGTGGGTGTAAATTAAACTACCAACGTCAACCCCTTTTCTCTCTCCAACATACGTTCTCTTTTCTCTAAAAGAAAACTACTTTCTCTCTCTAACACCTCTCTTAAACCATTCGACCACGAAGTTGTTATTGGCGAAAAATTCTATGAAAGATAAAAATTCAAGAAGGACCACCATTGATGGAGGAAGATGAGTTGAAGCAAAATTCACCATTAATGGAGTCCCAAAAACCTAAAAATTCCTTTGATTAGGGTTTGGGTTCCTCAAATCCAATGAAAGTCTCTCAATCAAAGAGGTGATAAAACTGATTCATAAGCTTAATTATTAATATTTTTTCAAACTTTTTTGATTGAGATCAAAATTTATCATTTTTCGTCCTTAATTTTTTTTGTGCAAAACCACCACTAGTTGAAATTACTATCCAAATTCAACTAGTAGTGGTCGAGTTTTGACAAAAATTTCAAACAATTGGTGGTCGAATGGAGGAGTTCGGGCAATGGAGGAGAGAAGTTTAGAGAAAGAAACGCGAGAGAAAGACGTTAGGGAGAGGGGGTGAAGTCGGCTACTGTTTTGGACTTTGGAGTGGGTGATGTTTGGGATCTTTAGGTTGGGTTTGGGATTGTTAGGGTTGTTTGGAAAAATACCAATCCAATTTTTGATAACCACCCCTGGTAAAACTATGTCCATCCCCCAACCATTTTGAAGTATTTTATCCACCCCCTATTCTGTCCACCCCCAACATTTTAAAGAACTCCTTTAATAGCACCCAAATAATTTTGTTTGTTTTTTTGGGTTTTGGAAAAAAATTTCCTGTAAAAAAAGCCATTATGTTTTTAATCCTTTTTTTTTATAAATTTAGTCCTTAGTTTTGGACATAAAAGTCATAAAAGTAGGGACTAGATTTATAAAAAATGATTAAAAACACACTGACTTTTTTTACAGGAACTTTTTTTACGTTTTTCAAATTTTTTTTTAATTAAAGTAGTAGTCTATTTATTTGTGCAAAAATATTTTGTAGATAGCCCTTAACTGTGGCCATCCCCTAACCAAATCGTGCCCCAACATAGAGATTGACTTATGCAATCAGAACTATCTCTATTTCGATAAGTAGGCAGTTTCAGCATAAAAATATTAAAACAAATATTGTTTGCAATGTATAATACTTATCTTAATTAATTTATTTATATAATAACACCATCAATTTGGATCGGTAAAATAAAATAAAATAAAAAAAGAAAGAAAAAAAAATCTTCAGTTTGTTAGGTCTTGTGACATCATCAACTGATAATTTTAAATAGGGCTAGCCTCGTTGCAGCCTTTTTTTCTCCAAATGTTCAAAACTCAAAAAGGGTCAAAGAAAAAGAAAAAAAAGACTGTTCGTTTTGTTTAACTACATTGGCCTACGCACCCCATAAAGAGATGATCCAAGGATTCATTTGGTGTGAGGATGATCTCCTTACAACAAATCACATCTTTATAAAAAAAATTACCGCACTACAAGATGGTTAAATCCCAACAGTTAAAATAAATGCTTCGAACTAAAATTTGAATTAATAAATTTCCCATTGCTTCATCGAGGTTCTCCTGAAAAAAAATTTAAAATTTAAACTAAATTTAGATAGGGATAAAAATTTATAGCCATTTAAATTATTGTTAGGATGATCTACGTAGTGAGGAGATCACTTTCAAAAATATCAGCTCTTGGATTATTCTATATGGACCCCCATAAACCTGTGTGAATAGAGGGCAACAATATTATGGTACATTCAATATGGAAAAGGGAGTGGAATTAAAGGACACCACCAACAAGTGCAAGAAAGGGCACTATCAACTGGTGCAAAAAAGAGCACCACCAACGAGAGTAGAGCATATTTAGTTGTAGCTAAATACATATACACATCAAATTTCATGGGTCAAACTTCACAGAAATACCACAATTGAGAACACCCAAGTTAGGAATACAAACTAACTAGGCAAGCAAATTATATACCTGTACATGAGAAGATGGATGGATTAATGATTGCATAGATGAATTGCCGGGCAAATCTCCTTTGGCAGCACGAGTAATACAAATATTGACCGACCCATTCAGAGGGCATCCATATAATGCATTGCAACTTCTGCCAAAAGAGGAATTGCCCAGTAATGCATCTTCTACTTCTCTCTCTCTCTCTCTAACTATCCTATGCCATGGAACTGTAGGAACAGGTGATTTATATTTATAGGTGTTTCATTCTTGAAAAACTGAAACGTCTCTCCCTCTCTCTCTCTCTCTCTCTCTCTCTATAGTGCTATATAGAGGGTATATTCCAAGGCACATCCTCATCTTGTTATGGTCTCTTCTTTGCAACTTTTCTTATAAAATGTACGTGCTCTCGTTACTGTCAGTTTTGACCGCCACATGCAGCTGCATCCCTGCTAGACGCCAGAAGTTCAATGCCTTCTTTTAACGGGCATTAATGTGTTTTTGTATATGAGAATTAACAGAACATAGAAGATGATTACAAATTAATCTTAACGGGCAAATGTTAAAGTTACTGTTAAAAAGGGTTCATTTTACCATTAGAGATGTTAAAGTTTTAATGCAGAAGGGGAAAAAAAAAACTCCATTTGTGTGCCTATGTGGTCCATGCAGCACACCCTAATTTTTTGCCTCAGTTACTGTAGGGACTTTTTCTGTTCTTTACTTTTGATAAGGTAGAAAAAGTGAAATATATATATATACTAGGTATATCCCCGTGCCTCCGGCACGGGTCAATACCTTGTAAAAGAGATTGTGTTATATCTTAGCCGTTGATGCAAAAGATACCTTCCTGTGTCCTAACCGTTGATGGCAAACATAAGAAGATACCTCCCTGATTTATTATATAGATATACTCTTATATCTAATGGTGGTTAGCTGACCATGACCATGCATGCATATGGTTCTTACCAAGCCCTAATATTGAACATTAAACTGAGCTCTTCTCACAAGTTACTAAATCTGAGAAAAGCAAAAAAAAAAAAAAACAATTGATTGAATGTATATATATTTATTACTAAACAATACCTTAATCTCTTAATTACAAAACAGCATATGCATGGAAGGAATTCAATTGTATACCAAAGAGGGAAGATCCTCCAGCATCTTCTCTCCTTTTCATTTTGCCATGTACTCTCATTCAGATGAAAGTTTTTCCATCTGTGGCCTTGGTTTATCTACCTGTCAAAACAAATAGACATGAAAAAGGTGATTCCTTTATGTTGAAGCTCAAGCTTGTACTTCTTGGTGCATTTGGCCACTTGCATGCATGGTTGTGCTGATCAGTAACATTCAACGAATCTACTCCGAGCTCAACCTACTTGACTTGCTTCCATTAGATTTAAAATGCAGGTTACTAACTGATTATATACAATGCCATCATTCTAACACTTAACAGTCTATCCAAAACCATTCATTCATTACACTATATTAAGAAACAACAGTAATTATAAGCTAGCAATCCCTCTAGGTACGCTAATACATTTCCTTAAAAACACCCTTCATATTTATAGAAAAAAGTTCATTAGACATACAATTATTTAATAAAAACATGCAAGGGGATTTAATCTGTTCTGCTTGGTCTTCTTCAACAGAGGGTTGATATCAATGCATGGATGGGTGAGAGATAAACGGGGACCAACTACAGAAAAGTAAAAGTGAAAAAGCCAGCTTCATATAGGTATAGGAATTTTACATAGCATATGCTACTCTACTTATTCACAGTATATCCGAATTCAAAGCCTGAATCACCTAGTATAAAAGCCTAAGTTAATGACGAAACAGCCACAATCATGAGCGAAGTAGTGCATGCAAATTAATGTGGGGTTGATAAATAACAGTGCAATTCTCCTTTGGCAGAAGAGAGAAAGATGCTAGAATTCGTCACAAACATTTAAATTAAACTTTCAATCCGCCAAGGGAGAATTGCCCTGCCATTCACCCACACAGTCGTTTAATTAGAACTATCAATCATTAGATCCTCTCCAAAGTTGACAGGCAGGTGAAGCTTCATAAATATATGATACAAAAGATCAATAACTGTGTGGAGGATCTTTATTTCCAATAAATATCAATTTATTTATTTTCCTTTTCTTTTCTTAATAAATGATCATAATTATGATATAGATGGAAGTTTAGTATATAAAACGTAGAAGAATCTGATTTTCTTCTTCTTTTTCTTTATCAATTTATTATACATGTGCAACTACGTTCAGGAGTTCAGAAACTCTACACCAAGTGGTTGGTTGTTTCAAATCCAACACCTTCAGAGAAGTTAATATCACATCTGTATAGCTTACCATTGAATTTTGGGTTTTTCCTTGATAAGTGTTGAACCAGTTATATCATCTCACAACTCACTTATTAATTGAATTTTGCAGTTACCGTAAGTGATTTTTTATTATGCCTTCCTTTTACAATCTTATGCATCTGCCTTCTACTAAAAATTCTCATTCTTTCAGCAATTAAAAGTTAGTTCAGACTTCAGTTTTACAAAATGCTAACGAAGAAGGTTTCAGACATTTACTCGGTACCCTAATAGGTGCCTAAACTGTTGTTGAATTCCACTTCCCTTTTAACTTGGACCCTCAGAAGTTCCTGACATGCACATGTTGAGCCATTATTCCCTATGCACTTTTACCCGTCTCCCTGTCTTATAGTCTACTACACTTGATCTTGGTTTCTTTATGTAACATTCCCATCAAACAATGCAATGAGAAGTTTCCATTAATCCAATATAGGAAAATGAAAAAGTTGGCCTCGAACAATAAGTTACACAAGTAAAACCCATAAAACATGTGACAGCACCAAAAAGGTAATCCCGAACAATAAGTCTCGGGTTGCTTCTGTGTTGTTATGACATGATAACATTGATGAAGAACTTAGTGGACAGTAGGTTCTACTACGTGGATGGCTCCTTGAAGAAAAATATTCAAAAATATCTTAACCTTACATTATGATAATCTATCTCTTGAGATGTAGCAACAAAAAAGATCAAACTAGGGCTGCACATAGTGCGGTTTTAAATCCGGTACGGTTTAAACCGTAAAACCAAACACCCCAAAATCCGAAAAATCGAAAAACCGCAAAAACCGATATTTATGGTCTGGTTTTGGTTTCATGTTTTCAAAAAACCAAAACCGTACCAAAAACATCGAACCGAAAGACCAAACCAAAAAAACCAGAAAAAAACCCGCACATATACCTATATAGTATACACATGCATTATTATGTATAAATATGCATGCTAACTTATGAAAATATGAATTAAGGAGCCTGACTCTTAATATAAACACAATTTAATAAGTCAATATATCAATGTCAATTTGTATCCTATATGAGGTAATACATATGCGTGATGTGTGTTATAAAATTTATACATATTTATTAATTTATTTATAATATATTTATTATTTTATATAATTATTATTTTTATTATGAAAAAATTCAATTGTGGATATACCATGATTAAAATTGTCACTATGTTGCTATGGAAAATATGTTGGGATCTATATAGAGATATCTAAGATATGAAGATGAACTCTTCACAGACTTCACCATGTATCTTCATAAAAAAATTAAATAAATCATATTCGGGGACGAGCTATCTTGCACGTTGTTGGGGAGTGTGCCCCACCAAAAAAAATTTAAAACTCCAACATCTAATACCTATGAGAAAATTAAGTGCCCCACTAATTATTAAGATTTCAATATCTTGTGCCTTAGTTTGTAAAATTAAAATTTGACCAACTCATTTCTTAACACGTACCCCCACAAGCTTTTAGGCACACCAAAGAAATTTGTTGTGCTTTGTAGTTTTCTCCTTAAAAAAATTTATGACTTCGTACATAATCATATCGTACCAAAAATTTTAACTCTATCAAAATTTAATTTAAAAGCAATAATTAAAATAGATGGCCTATAAATTACCTTATAATTATTTTTTATTGANAGTTTAAGTTTAAATGATCAATTGATAAATGTCATATGTTAATTTTTTTTAATCTAGTTAAAATTTAGTTTTGAATGATTTGTCTGTTAAAAAAATCGAAAACCCCTAAAAAAATCTGAAATTTGAAAAAAACAGAAAAACCAAAAATCCAAAAAACCGATGCTGTGGTTTTGGTTCTAAAAAAAAAACCATCATGGTTTGGTATGGTTTTGGTCCTCCTAAATTAATTAATGGTTTGGCTATGGGTTTGACAAAAAACCCAACCAAACCGAACCGTGTGCAGCCCTAGATCAAACACATGATCTCTACTCATTTTCGTTTTAATATTTCTCGGGAAAGGTACTTGAGGAATGTTTGTGATTGGAAACAGTCTTTACCACACTGGTTATGGCAGAGTCCATATAACATGTGACTAGCATAAAAACATCAATTCTAAAAGACAGCTTTTAAGCCAGATTCAGAGGTTATGGCAGAGTCCATATAACATGTGACTACCATAAAAACATCAATTCTAAAAGACAGCTTTTAAGCCAGATTCAGAGGATAGAACATTACCTATTCGCTCTTCAGCTTTCCAATTTATCCCCTATCGGCCACCCGGATATAGCATCAGCTTAACCTCTTTTCGTACTCCCAATCTTTCTTAAAGCATATACATGAGCCTTGATCCAGTATACATCTCCAAATGTCAAGTTTAAGTGCCTATTCAGTTGAATGCATAGCGAAGAAACGGTATGTCATCACGAACGCAACGGTTATGACAACATGTCAATCCGACACTTGTTTACCATAAAAACAACACAAACTATAGAAATTGTAGTTGTTTCCAGCACATAGTTTAAAATGAAAATCTTAATATCCCAAATCTTGTTTTAATCAATCCATGTAGCCTTTCCATGACCATTATTCCAAGCAAACTAAACTAGAAAGAAAAATAAAGAAGATCTACCGAGTCTTCGATTCACGAGGAGATGCTACTCTTCATGCTTCCGCCTTCTTGCTACTTTAACTTTGTGGAAAAATATATGGAAGTATGTGTATGCTCAGTAGGAAAATACTCATATCAAACTTGAAATGAAATCAGATCTAACACGAACATGAATCAAAAGCATCTAACCATTTTTCCATATCCTTATCTCATTATTTTAAAGGTTTTTAAATGCGTAGATTTTTAACACATCGTACAATCTTCTATAGGAATATCCATACTAAGTGGTTGTAGTTTAGAATCACCCTCCAAATCATCCAACGCTACAAAGTAGTACTCATCAACACTTAGTTGTTCCTTAGTCATTTTATTTAAAAATTTAATTCATCATCATATGTGCATATTCATGGTAGTTCCATCATGAATCAAAATAAACCAAAAAGTAACGGTGAAATCATACTTACAAATGACCATAGTACTAATTTCTCCTACCTTTTCACCACGAAACTAGTAAAATAAGCTCAAACGATGAAGAACAAGCTAACAAACTCCACTCCTATGTGGGTTTAATTCATTGAAGCTCTTTTTGTGAAATTTGAGTAGGAAGTAAAGCTAGAGAAGAGTTTAATTCATTGAAGCTTTTTGTGTGAAATTTTAGTAGGAAGTAAAGCTAGAGGGGGGCGCCTAGGGCTGGTCATCCCCTTCTTTTCTCTTTTATTTTTTTTTCTAATGGAGAGAAGAGAGAGATGAGGAGAGGGGAGGACAGCTATACTAGGTCGTTCTCTCCTTGTCTCTTTCTAAATCTTTTCTAGCGAATCTCTAGTTAGCACTTTCCAAAACCTAAAACTCTCCAAATTTATTCAATTATTTTAAGGGGTTTTGTAAAAAAAGTCTGCCTAAAAAAGTCATTATATTTTTAATCCTTTTTTATAAATTTAATCCTTAGTTTTGGAAATAAAAGTCATAAAAGTAGGGACTAAATTTATAAAAAATGATTAAAAACACAATGACTTTTTTTACAGGGACTTTTTTTACATTTTCTATTATTTTTTTTTATTTTAAATATTAAAATATGTGAAATTAAAAAAATTTGGCAAGTGAAAATCATTTCTAATATGATAAGTCGGCTAGGGTTTAGGTCATCACAAAATTTGGATGGTCGTGATCTTTTCATCTATCATCTATGGTTCACAATGATCACTACAAATTTTTAGAAGTCCTTTAGTTATTCTAACTACTAATTTTAAGGAATATTATTCTCAATAATACTCCATTAATTGTTTTAGTAAGTAATAAGTGGGAAACCTCCTGCACATAGGCAAGTCGACTATGACTTCTAGATAATTTTTATGACTCATCCACACCGTTGAATCTCTTCATCACATGGTGTGGGTGTTTCCTTGGTCTCCAAGAAGAAGAAATTGATAAAAAAATAAAAAAAACATTCACTAACTAATTTCTATTTTGGTTGAACTCCATGATTTCTCAACTAACAATGGAAAGATTATTTCTCTCTCTCTCTAATCTCAATGCCACCCCGATGGGGTCACCTATATGTATTTTATCCACACAAAATTATTCATATTTCTCTTTGTATAAATTCCTTCCAATTATCCCATGTGCATAGGTAGTTTGGTGTTTTATCCATTTAAAATTCTAGCCATCATAGTATGAGATCAATCTCATCATCCCATCCCATGGTATCAACTGAGCTGCTAATAATTATCACATGCATAACCAATTCGTCCATACCTTCACCTTATGACCATAGCTTCTGAACGTCCACCACATGCATGGCATTAACGTGTCATGCATGGGAACTAGCTAATGTGCTCATGCACGTACCAATTCTACATGCCCATGCATGCACGTGAGTGATATGCATGCATGGCACGACAAATCAACCCATATGACTTGGGTTTATCCAACAACAACGTGGACTTAGCCCATGGGCCTTTCAAAGTCTAAAACAAGCCTAAAGAATTTTTTTTTTGAGCAAATTGTCTTTACCCCACCAAATGCTAATCGGAAAATCACTTACCCCCCAAATCTTTCAAAAAATCAGTTTTCCCCCCACAGTTATCATTTCCGTCAGTTCTCCATCCAAGTGACCCACGTGCACATTATGTGACTTAAAAAAAAAGTCTGAAATACCCTCCCCTCTAACTAACCCAACCCAACCCAAGTTAGATGATGAGGTCTGACGTGGCAGCATCCTACCGACCCTATGATGCACGACCATGATTATAACCTACTCCATCTACTCTAGTCGACAAGCTTTGCTTAGTTATAGTAACCTAGTTTTTTTTTTGCTCTGGTCAACATCGTCCTCCTTCGACGCACCATGTTCGCCGGCAGATGGAGTTTTTCCCTGGTTTGAGAAAATTGAAGACCACCTCTGCATTCGGTATTTGACGGTCGTCGGTGTAGATCACTTTTTCCATTTACGGTCAAAAATCGAAAAGACATTCACCGTCGGTAACATGTTCAACCGGAACCTGTAAGTATGTTCTATAATCTTTCTTTCTCTATTTCTACTCTATGCTTCTATAAACAGTACGTCCATCTCGTGATAATGTCGATGACCTAATTTTGCCCTAATTTTTTGAATCCCTAACATTTCCCTAATTTTTCGAATCTCTAATTTTGCCCTAATTTTTCGAATACATGATTATGTCTATCTTGTAGTTAATTAGTTCTGATAATGCTAAATGTAACCCCATTTTTCAATAACTCGATCTCGTGATAATGATGAATCTTAAATTTTGCCCTAATTTATCGAATCCCTGATTTTGTAGAGATGAAACCCCAATTTTTTTTGAATTTATGATAAAGATTAATGAAACCCCATTTTCAGAGATATTTTGGTATAATTTGTTTATGTGCATATGGAATGTTAAAGAAGAATAGATGATTTTTTCTGAAATGATGATTTAGCTTAAAAGTTTATGTGTATATGGATTGTTATATGTGGGTGTTTGTTGTGGTTGTTGAATTTCAACAACAGATTTTCATACCCTACCAGGAATGTCAGGGTACATTATAGTGGTAGGGTACATGAATTCCAAAACCTTGATGGGGATATCATGACTAGAGTTGTATTTTTTGGGAGGCTAAAACTAATTTATAGGGCCTGACAGAACAGACTGAGTTTGAATTGATTTGGGTTCATGGTGGTGAGAGTGTGCAAATAGATGATGATATGGATTTTTTTAGGATGTCACTTTAGGCACAGGTTGATCAGACTGGTTTCATTGAACTCCATTTAAAGTTGTTTGCTCCCACTGTTTCTGTACCAATATCCAACCCTCCAATATTGTCAGAAGTTGTAACACCGAGGAAGCGTATTAATAAGGTTCTCAGAAAAAGGAAAAAGGCAACACCGCGAAAGGTTGTTGCCCAAAAACCATACAAACCCCCTTCTTCTACAGTCACCAGGAAGAGTCCCAGGTTACAGGCTTTGCAAGGGAAAAGTTGAATAGTTGTCAAGTGAAGAGGGTACTGAATCTGGATGGTGCTAGTTGTGGAGGTCAATCACAAGATGTAAGTAAGACAGTTGCAAGATCCACTATGAAGAATGTAGATGATTCAGGGACAGGTATTGGTGTTGATTTGGATGACTCTTCAAATGTGGGAGAGGGATATACTCAAGCTAGTCTGGCTGAGAACACCCATACCTTACCACCTCATGCAACTACTGTGGAGAATGTAAATACAAATCTTATCTCTTTGCAGCCGAATTCACAAGTGAATCCCCCTATTGCTTACACAACACCAGGGAGACCTAAAATAAGAAAGAGAAAGGATCCAAATGAGAATCCAAGTAGTAGCACCAACAAGAGGAAATGCACTATTTGTGGGATTATTGGGCACAACTCTAGGACTTATAGTGGGAAGAGCAGAAAAAGAGCAAGGGCAAAGGGTGGCTTAGCTCGCGGCAATACAAGCCAAGGAGGACAGGAAGCAAGTAGCACTGGAACTGGTTCTGCTAACAGAGAAAGGGGTGCAACAACTTCTGGATCGGAAAAAAGAGTAAGAGGTGCACATGGTGGTAGATCTGCATCCATGGAAATAGAGGGTTCAGTTAGTGGAACTGTAACGCCCCAATCTGAAACTCAAATCTCTAGGAGATTGAATCGCATCTCAAGGCGTTAGGTTTACTATACAAGGTGATTAAACAGTACTAAAACAAACCTAAATAAAGATTTATGAACCTAAATCAGAGTTAAGCTAATCTAGTTCGTCAGAACTTTAATCACCTCTAAAAATGATTAGGCCCAACGGATAATTCGCTAGAGTTTCTCCAGTATTTTCAGGGTCTGAAACCTGTATAAGAGATGATTTATCCATAAATAGCACTTCTATATCAATTCCATTCATCCATATCATCTCATCATATCCAATCAAACATATTCATCCATATAAAATACCTAGTCATCTACTAGGCTGGATCCAAACCGTAATTCTAAAACGATCTCTCACTTGATAAAATAATACATATATAAGATTTGTTAAGTGATACTAAATATACATAAGTGTGCTTATTTTACATTATATAGTTCAAAAGAATATATATGCAAAGCAAGGAAAATAACTGTATCATAACCGAATAATAACAACACCTCAAGTATAATAAACCTGAGGTAGATACTCTCCCTATACCTGCCTCCTCAAATTACTTAACATCCAATCATCCACTGTCTCCTCGATTTCCTAAGCAAAAAGCCTAGTGAGAACTTATAATACTAAAAGGTAGTCACTAATATGAATTTAAGACAATGCAGGTTTTAAAGAAAATAGAGAAATCATAATACAGTAATGTAAAAGCATTTGGTACCTTTACTACAACATAAACCGATAACCATTCACTTACCCATACAAGTATAGATAAACTAACAATATCTCACCATCATAATACTGCATAGTGTAATCATCTTTGAGTGAAGAGGCTACGACTAGATGTTTCAGCTCCTAATCAGTGAGCAAAATCGTGTCCCAACTTAACCGATGTGGAACCCCATCGTTAATTCCTAATTTCCAACCGAGCGAATGATTTATCGGTTTTTGTGAGAAGCACGCTGGCTCGAGATTTGGGTTCAGGTGGACCCTTAACCATAATTTGTCGATGTAGCCGTTGTCGCGGTGGTCAGCCGTTTGACTTGTGCAGACATCTTAATGATCATTAAAATAATCCA
>MVGT01000463.1:31900-64196 GCA_002174775.1 Macleaya cordata
ATAAATCATCTCTTCTACAGGTTTATTACAGGTTGAGAACCCTGAAATTACAGGGGAGACTCTGGCGAATTTTTCGTTCGCCCTAGTCATATTTTGAGGTGATTAGTGATATGGATAGCTGCATTAGTTTAACTCTGATTAGGTTTGTAAACCTTTGTTTAGGTTTGTTTAGTACTAATTAGTCACCTTGTATAATTAGCCTAACGCCTCGAAATGCGACTCAATTCTTAGAGATTGTGAGTTTCAAATTGGGGTGTTACAATAGGAAAGCCAATATAGTGGCTGACTACATTGCTAAGTTTGCTTGTAAGTATCTAGCTTCTAAGCTAAATGAGAAGGTGGTTTGGATGGATAATCCACCTTCCTTTCTATTTGATGTACTTAACTATGATGTTGAGCATCTCAACTCCATGTTAGTAAATAGTTAGTAATATATCCCACTTTTTCTATAAAAAAATATTAGGAAGTAGTTTCAAAATAAAAACATGAATTAAGGAGTTAGAAATTAAGAATTTAAAACTCTTAATTAGATTGAGTTTAGGATTCCTTGCAAAATAGGAAGTCCTAGTCTATAAAAGATGGTTAGCATAACCATAACAAGCTAGGAGTTTCAGAGATCTTTTCTTTTGTGAAATAAAGAGAGTTCAGAGAGGGTTTTTGAGAGTTAGTATTTTTATTTGAAGATCAATAAAGTACAAGTAAGTTTTTTCCTTTAATGGCTACCATTTTCTCTTTTTTTTCTTCCTCTTCTATTTCTTTGAATTATTTTATCTTGTAAGTGTGATTGTCTGCATGCCAACTACTTTTTCTCTAAAATAATAAAATTATATTTCTAAAATAATTCATACATGTTGCTTAATTAATATAACATATTCATGTCTAATTCGGGTATTTATCCAATACGTTTAGGTTCCAATACTTAGTACATATTCATCACACCTCAAGGTGTATCCCACTAATTGACTATCGATGTTTAAGATGTCAAACACGACATAACACCCGATTTGATAGATCCAATGACCTCAGAGTGTCGATGCCCATTATGGAGCCAGTTGGCTTGGGCCTTTACTCGACTTGAACAAAATGTGATCTTATCATGCTTTTAGAAAAGCAACTTTGGATATTATTTCAGTGGATCCCTCATGTCATTTGACTTAAAACAATGCATGAGTGCGTTCTTCTCGACAAGTAGACACTCGTAGCATATTCGTTTGCTCAAATTCGTTTTTGGGTGAATGAGAAATTGGAGTTTGAAGTACTTATATTAAAACTATATTGAAATAGTTTAGTCCCATATTAGAAGCTCATTATCAAGTATATTGAAGCTTAACACCCTAGTCAGTCAATGGGTTTGGACCCCAAGGGGCACCCACTTTTGTGGAAGGGGGAGGACATTGATGGGCTTAGGTTTAACACGTGCGTTCGAACATATGCTTCTACAAAGTGTGTGTTGTCATTTAGAGGTTACAGATGCACCGTACGCACATGATAAAGAGGTGGTGTAATTATCTAACAGCTACATTTCACTTGTGTGTGATGACATGTCCAGTGGCATGGCAAATCTTGTCACTAATCTTCAAAGGGGTAATTTGAGTCCTGTGTATACCTAGGTCGTCCATGGCATTTATATCCATTCAGATTCATCAGTTTTACGTATATTTTGAGAGTTGCATTGAGTCTGTTCATTGTTAATAGAGAGCATCACAGAGTTCTTGTTCGTTGATTATCGGAGACAAGATTTTTAACTTTATTCAAAACTAAATCAAACTTACAAATCTGTGTTTGCTTAACAAGTATTTCAAACCAAACTCAATTTTGGTTTCTGAATCTTGCTCTTGACAAAATCTTCATCTCTAAACCTTCTTCTTCTTTGTTTTCCTTCAAGAATCCACCATCTATATCTTAGTTTCAATCAGTGTTTTAAAAATCGGACCGGACCGGCCGGTTGAACCAGAAAACCCGTGAACCGGTCAGTAGACTGTTGAGTGCAAAATTATTACAGGATCGACCCGTATTTGCCGTTGTCTCAATAGACAACCGTGTGATTGCGGTATAAATATTATTGAGTGATAAAATAACGATCAATCATAGACCGGGTTAGGTTAATACCGACCCAACTATTTTTTGAACAACCGCTCTCCTTTGTGTGAATCGGCCAACTCGGCCAGTCGAACCGGCAAACCAGGTGACCCGTCCGAGTTTCATACCGGTTGACTCAGTTGACCAGACTTTTTTTTAAAAAAAATTTGACAGCGAAAAGTTTTGAACTCTGGTCAATTAAGTCTGGAGTAAGGCCTTAGACCAGCTGAGCTACATCGAACTTCTGTCTTTATGGTGTTATTTAATATATTTGTTGTAATAATAAAGATGTAAACTTTTTCTAAAATTATTTTATCACGGAGTTTTGAACACTGGACCTACAGGTTGTTTATAACAACCTTTACCATTTGTGCCATGTAAGAACTTACGTCTATATTTTATTGTAATTTTACTACTCGTATATTAGTTTGTTGAATCAACCCACTGGTTAACCCAGGTTGACCCAACCCAGTAGGATCTCCGATTCGATTGCCGGTCCAGTTTTTAAAACATTGGTTTCAATGGTGACTTTGTGTTTCTGTGTTGAATGTTCAAGAAAAATCAAGACGACGATGAAAATCGACTGAAAACTATGAAATAGATCGAAAACGGAGGTGGGAGTTTTGGTTTCCTGATTTTTAGGGTTTTTAAGATACAAACCTTGTGTCTCTAATGGTGGGGTTGAGTTTTAGTTAATAAAAAAGAGGGGTAAAATCGTCCACTTAATTGTAAGCATGTAAAATATTGGATTTTAGTCTAAATAGATTGATTTTGTTTCATAAAGACTAAACAGATTGAATTAAAGTTATTTTGGGTGTTTCAGTCCTTCCCCCAAATAATAATAATAATAATCTCATATCAATTGAAACATATTACGGTTTAACTTTTTACTTGGTGGTGTCAACAATAAAAGAAAATTAGTTTTTGTTTGGCGTGACTTGGGTACTTCTATAATTATCTACAAGAATACCTGGATGCGACCTGGTTGTTTTTCCAGTTCACGAGGGATGTTTTGGATGGTACTATGTTGGCCTTCCATAATTAATGAGAGAGTGATGTTTCTGAATTTTTTATTTTTCTATTTGTACAACTTTAATCGGAACCAAATTGCTGATTCTGGTTATTTTGAATCGGCACCCACCTACAACCGCCGATTTGGATTTCTAACATATTTTAATGAAAATTTAGTTCCGGTGGTACCTTGCAGAATTTGAGTTAATATTTTGGTGTCGTGATGTCATTTTTATCCAAGAAAAATGAACTTACAATGCCGATTTTAGATCGTGAACGAAAAAAAAATAGTTACAAAATTCAAATTTTTTGTTTCAAATCAACAAAATAGGTCTCTTTTCGGTATTGTGATGCCCGTTCTTTTTTTTTTTTTAAAGGAAACGACGATGGAAGCTGCAAAATTTAGATCTAGTCAGCTTTCTTCTCTCTCTTTTTTTTTCAAATTTTCGACGTGGTGATGAAGATGGTGGCCGTAGTGAAGTGGTGGTTGTGGAGGTGATGGTTGTGCAGTGGTGGTGATGGCGGCAACGATGAGGTGGTAGCCGGTGGTTTGATTGTGGTGGTGGGGGTGGTTTGTGATGGTCAAATCATTTTGACCAAGAGGGGGTGCCAATAAGATTAGGGACTGGCAATAAGATTATGAACATTTTGGGGATGCCTATAGAGGGGGCTTGCCTATAAAACCACCTAAACTTATACTATTCGATGGCTTAGGTTTATTGGATTATTGGGATAACTCATCCAGTAACCAATCCAATTTAATCAGTTTTTAAGAATCTAAATCTGAGCCAATACTAACTAATTGGTCCGGTTAAAATCCGATTGGATTAGTCGATTCGGCCCACATTTGCCCAAACTAGTATTTAGCAGCTGAGAACCTGATTCGAGTACATTCGGGTCGGGTTTGATATTCAAAGGCCCACGACAGAGGCCAGTCGGGCTCGGTTTAATCTATAACCCGACCCAACCCGTCAAAGTCGCTCCCCACCCCACACATCCTGGATAAAACCTCAAAAAGACACAGCTGAGAGATCTTTCTAGGGTTTCAGACTTTCTAAGGGTTTCCTTTTTCTTCATCGTTTTTCAAAAAACCAGCAAAGAGGAACAGAAAAAAAGAAGATGGATTAAAAATCTCCTTCTCCTAGGTTTGTTTTCTTTACTTTCGAGTCAGAAGGTCACGATAGTGTTCTACTCGACTGTTTTGCTCATTGATTTCGTTTTCTCTCTCTAAACAGAACCGCTGCTTTGAGCTAATCAGGCGAAAGAAGAGGAAGGCGAAGGAAAAATGGATAGAGTTAGAACATGTAACCCTTTGTCTCTCTCTGTTTATTTCTCTCACTTAGGGTTTGGAATTATTTCGTTTAGTTTAGAGTAAAAGATTTTTCTGAACCTTGGCATTGATTGGATTTTATGTTTCTCATATTATTTGGAATAAAGTTTCAGTTTTTTCCTCGCTACAATAAGAATCTTTTTAAGTTATGATGTGATTCTTAGTTCAATTGCCTGGATGTATCATCCGTCTGTAATCCATCAACATGCAAAGCTTCTGTTTTTGATGTCTGAGAAGTAGGGTTTGTGATGAAAATGTGATAGGTAGGGAAATTTTAATTTAGGGTTCAAGCTTTCAACTATGAGCATCTGTTAATCTGAGGTCGGCTAGTGATAAGGTTAGATGTCTTAGTTAAGACATGGAGGAAATAATAAATATTGAAGGTTACCTTGTATAATAGAATGGAGTTGGGAGTTAGGCTAACTTGTTTTCACCGTTACCTTCACCCACGTATTATTAATCCTGTTCTGTTGATCTTGTATTTGAGGATGGAGTTATTTGGTGGTTAAAGGAAGTTAATAAAGAAAACTCTTAAAGGAACCTCACCCATAAGAGATTGTTGGCTTTGAATAACAATCTCCGTCGAACTGTGAATCTATGATTAACTTATGGCCTATGTACAGTAGTTTTGGGAGATTACAATCTCCTTAAATTGTATATCTTCAGAAATGAGTTTCTTATTTTCAGTCGTTCAGTTCTGAAGTAAACATCATTACTGTGATTTCGTCTTCAAGCATGTATGGCGAAAGGACTTTCTAATGAGGACATGTCTATTGACTCTATTCTTCCACTTTTGCCGTTGTGGCCGTGGACATGCACCTCAATATGTCCAACCACATGTTTGGAGTTATAAACAGTCTTTATTTTAATGGTTTTATTGGGAAACTATTTTGATTTTTCTAGAGAAAACTAGTTTCTGCCAGATATGTCTATGTTCAATTAGCTGTTAAAAACAATTATAGTTGTTTGATGGTCCTTCCATTGTTAATGCGCTTGTGTTAATAAGTATTATATATCTTAATATGTTATGTTACTTTTCTTACATTTCACATATTTTCCCTTATTTTCTGAAAATTTCTAATCTAACTATAACAAACATATTATGTTTATATTACCTGTGTTGCATATGCATCCAATTTTTGTATGATTGAACTGAGATCTTCATTTTTGTTGTAAACTTAGACTTCTAGGTGTAATTTTGAATGAAACACTGTTGGTTTGATGTCATTTGTTTGGATTTTTGTATATTTGAAGGGAGACAAATCTGTTGGTAGGCATTAGGGTGACAACTGTTTATTCCAAGTGTAGGCGTCATTCTTCAATCGCTTCTATTACAAACACAAAACATCTGAACTCAGCCTATGCTTCATTCCAATTTTGTATTTTTAGGTCAGCTTGGTCTTGCTTGGGTTGTGGTATGACCACTTTGGGTTAGGCTCAAGCATAGTATCAAGGCCTGAGCTTTGGGCAGATGGTTTGAAGCTCAGGCTGGGTTCATTTTAATTTCTAACCTGATACAGCCTACCTCGATTGCCCTGGTTCTGGTGGATGAAGGAATAAACTTTCTCATGATGTGTGCTCAATGGAGTTGATCAAAGAAGTGATGGCAATTGTGTGACAGTTGTGTTGGTGCCGTGGTGGTTATGGAGGTTTTTATGGTGTAAGTGGTGGGACCATGATGACTATGTTTAGTTTGTTGGGAAGATGGGTATGGGATATTTCACCTGACAAATATTTCACCTAGGTGCATTTTAATTTTCTCCATTGTAGGTAGGATGACCTCTTTTACAAAAGCAAGTGTGCAAATGAACAATACCTACGTGAATTTTTCCTCAGATTGGCATTTTGTTTCCGTGCGGAAGAAGCACAATCTAAACAGAACCTAGAAATCCTGTCAGATAATCCATTGTGATCATAATTGTTTTCATACAAGATCTTTAATTCTACACTTTGCAATGTCATTTCGTCCCTTTTCATGGTTCCTCGAATTTGATCTCAGTACCATGTGGCACTTTCTTGAATCTACAAGAATTTAGAGAGAAATTTTTATGATAATTGTAATCAAAGGAAGATAGAAACGGGTTTTCTATCAGGATGATCTGCAGGGTATGGATAACTCACTTGAGGTTTATAATTCTATCATGATCACCATGTGGTTCCTCACCAAGTCACCAGTAGAAGTAATATTTGTGTACACCACAGCTGTTAGGAGTCATGTGTTGGACCTACAAACACAATAATACTAGAGGATCTAGATTGATCCTTCTACTTTTTAATTGTCCAGTTCTGTGCAAGCAACACTAGGGATTAGCTATTAATAATAAAATTCCTCTAATAGATTCCATTGCTTGTAACCTTAAGCATGAAATTGTTTTTCCTTCTTTGGATACCATGTCTTTCCTTTCGTATAATTGAAGTTTGTGAGAGTTTTTTTGTACCATTAACGTGTTACTATAAAAAAAAATCTGGGCTGAGAGGGTAAAAAGGTTAGTGAATAGCATCTTCAAAGCCTACTGCTTTTAACTGTATTTTTTCCCTTGTAGATACTAATCACTACTTCTATAGTATCTTAGTCCTATATAACTTGTATCCTCCGATGAAGCATTGACACTTGGGGTTGGTTTAACTTTTACTAGATTCTATCCTGTTATTTTTGTCCTTCTGAATTAGCATGAGATTATCGGCATTTCTTTATATGGGGATTGGAGAACATGCTTGAAGCATCAAGTTTGTCAGAGTAATTCTTCTGTTTTACTTACTACAAAATCGAGGCTATGGGGGTTAAATCATATTCAAATATGCAGTTCAAACCTGAATGAAGTGATCAAATAACTTCCATCTATGTATGCATGATATAATTCGTTTAAGAATATTTCCTCAAGGTTGCTTGTCTGTGATTTTATTTAAATGTTGACCATGGTCCATAAGATTTTTTATGAATATGTAAATAATGGTTCACAATTTTTATGGATATGTTAATCGCGTGCCTTCAACTTACACTTTTTTCAAAGATGATTGAAATTTATGTCTATATCTCTCCAATTTTCACATTGTAATTCACTACTAATACTGTCTTTCAATTTCAAACTATTCTGTTGTGGTCTAGGGTTCTACTTGTAATAAAAGCTTGCTTTCAGAGCTGCAATCCTGTTTTTGACGAATAACTTATTAAGAGAAGTATTAATTCTTTTGCGTACAGGTCTTCATGTTTTCATTTGACGGAAAAGCTGGAGATACTTTCTAACTTTTCAGTTGTAGCTGTAGTAAGTCACTGAAGTGGTTGCATATTCCTATAGATTCATACTAGTGTATGTTCTGCTGGTTATTTTGCAATGTTCAACAATCTGGGAACCAGCAATATGGGGTCCAACAATCTGGGAACCAGCAATATGGGATCCAGCAACCTGGGTGCCCAGCATTTAGCAGTTCCAAACAACAAAGTAGCAACAGTTGCACCTAATTCAGGTAATCCGGGGTTACACCATACATCTGTTTCAAACAAGCGGACGGTACAAATGATATCTGTACCACCCAATAAGTCGGGTTCACAGAAATTATCTGCACCAAACAAGCGAGGGCCGAAGGTAGAATCCACACCCAATAGTGTAGCTTCACAGAAATTATCAATACCATGCAAGCGACAGGCACAGATGGAACCATCTCCGAAGGCCCAGGCTGAGTCGTTTGAATCAGTCAGGGCCAAAATGAGGGAATCCTTAGCATCTGCTCTGGCTATGGTTTCTGAAGAGCAAAATAAAACTCTAGAAAAGAATTCTCAGATTGAGGCTCCAAGCACTTCTAGGCCATCCATTGAGGATTCTCAAGTGTCTGCATCCACTTCTACAACTTTAGATATTGCCTCATGCCAAATACCTGAAAAACCCGTGGAGCACTTATCCTCCAAAGATCATGATTGTGCTCAGAATGTTAATGATGGACAAAACAGACAAAATCCATCTCAGGATATTGTCTCTATTAAAAATAATGATGATGCCACACAAACCCCAAAATTTGATGGGCAAGAATTCCAATTTAAGTATGCTTTGCTTGACGAAGATGTTTCATTTGGCAACAACTTCTTTGCGAAGGATGACCTGTTGCAAGGTAATGGGTTGTGCTGGGCATCAGATCTTGATGTAGAGGTTGTTGAAGAAAGGGAAAGTCACGATGCCAAAAGACAAAAACTGGAAAATGAAGTTGGTGGAAACAACGAAGAACAGGCATCTCATTGTCCACAAACTCTGGCAACTAGAATTGAAGCTGAGCTTTTCATAGTATTTGGAGGTGTTAATAAGAAGTACAAGGAGAAGGGAAGATCTCTTCTATTCAATTTGAAGGATCCGAATAATCCTGATCTGAGAGAAAGAGTAATATCTGGTGAAATTTCCCCGGAGCGTCTCTGTTCAATGACTGCAGAGGAGCTTGCTTCAAAGGAGCTCTCGCAGTGGAGGATAGCAAAAGCGGAAGAGCTTGCTCAGATGGTGGTTTTGCCAGATTCAGAAGTTGACATTAGACGTTTGGTGCGGAAAACACATAAAGGTGAGTTTCAAGTAGAATTTGAACAGGATGATAGTGCTTCGGTGGAGGTTACTGTAGGGGCAAGTTCACTTTCTCAATATCGACCCAGACCTAAAGAATCAGAAGCTCAAATTCCATCGAAACCCGATGGAAATGCTGAAAAATCAGAAATTACTGTAAGCGAGAAGGTTAACATAGATGACCAAAGTAGTTTAAATACGCTTCCAAGTGATGGAACTGATCTAATGCAAGGGCTCATGATGGATGAAATGAAGGATGCTGAATTTCTTCCACCAATAGTTTCTCTCGACGAGTTCATGGAGTCACTTGATTCGGAGCCACCTTTTCAGAACTTGCAAATGGATGCTGGGGCAACTATGTCCATATCAGAAGAGAAGAAGAGCTCTGATTTCGACTCCAAATTGGTGTCCTCAGATCTTACTTCAATAGATCCTGTAACTACTGCCTTGGACAAATCTGATAAAATAGAGCCAAAAGATACGAGGACAGAGAGTAACTTGAAATCTGGTGAGATTCTTGTCGAGTCGGAAACTCCTCTTAAGGGTGCTGCAGCTAAGGGTGAGCACGTCTGGGAAGGCATGCTTCAGTTGAATATTTCATCCATGGTCACAGTCAATTGCTACTTTAAAAGGTGTGCTTCTCATCAGCTTAACTTTCTTTCCGTTTCTTATATATTATGCTGTTGTAGCTTTCTAGTTCCTGATTCACTAATTGATTTCCATTTAAATTCATTCCAGAAATTATTTACATTTGGCACCACTACGTTTAACTTTTTAACATAAGCTTCTGGTTCAAAAAAGCACCACCACCAACAAGAACAACAACAAAACAAATACAACAACAATTGTAATAATAAAATAAAATAAAAAATTGTAACTTTCTAAGATTAGCTAGCTTCCTAACCAAGCAGGGGTGCACAGTTTCATTTGGGCTTAGGTTGCTGTATTATTGTTCTCCTTATTAATTTTACTTAGTCATGCTATTGTATTCTTTATGGGCTTCAGATATTACATCTCAGAACCTAGCCTTGGCCTTCTCCATGTGACAAATGAGCCAATGCAAGCCTCGTGCAGTTCTTACTGAAGTTGTCATTATGATTGTGTTATCTGCTTAATAGAAGTATTGGAAATTTCATGAGAAAGAAAAGTGGGCCATGTGACTTGTGAATCAACCATTTTGCTATGATGAAAAAAACACATTCTTAGGGTACCAAGGAAGTAGGGATTTTATTTCAAAATAAATTTTACTTCTATAGTTGAATAAAAATATACTTAATAGTAGATATCCTTGTCAAAAGCCATGCAAGAGCTTTCTAATGGTTATTTTTTGTTGTGATCTATTTGGAAGTTTTAAGAGAAGAGGGCAGACACATATAATTGGCTGTGGTTTGAGAAATTTCGTTTTTGCTGAAAGAAAAAAGTCACAAATTTTGACAATCTAATTGTACAAGTTTGTAAATTTTACAATGTCAAGGAAAGTTTTCTTAGGGAATTAAGGAGTTCAAATTAAGGACGAAACTATTCAATTTAAGTTACAATTGAAGGGGGTTGGTAGGGTATTTTTGGAAAAAGACTTGGAATTAACCCTATCTCAATGTGTCTGTTCTGTCATTATTTCCGATATATTGTAGTGTAATGTATATAATAATACAATATTTGGGTTTGAAAGCTATTTTATGGATATTGATGGGTATTGATCTTGGAGCAGCTGCTAAAACTGAAGCAAGCTAGATTGACCTTAGTATTTGCAGATTCATTGTGAAGCTTAGCTCGAGCCCTAGCTGGAACAGCTCTGGATGACATAGCGTATTATTACACCTAAAAATTAATACTGTGCGGTGCTTTCTGGTTTCGGTGACATGATTTTTAGACTTTTCATGACCACCAACGTCATTTTCTCTTTTAATATGGTGTAACATGATCTTTTGGAGTTTCAGAGACTTAACTCCTAAATCTTAGCATCCACATTTAGTTCTTGTTGCTGCTTGCTGAATTTCTTTCCTGTTTTTCTTATTTTTGGTTGCAGTGGTGAAAAAACATCAACGAAAGAATGGCCCAACTTCCTTGATATCAAGGGCAGAGTCAAGCTTGATGCATTTGAGAAGTTTCTCCAAGAACTGCCTATGTCTAGAAGTCGTGCAATCATGGTATATCACGTTATTCTTGTACATGAATTTTTTTTCTTTTGTTTCTTTTTTAATTAAATTATCATCGATACAGCATAATTTGGATCTACAGTTTACACTTGAGCTACATTTAAATGGGTTCTTACTAAGGACTTATGAAAAAGCAAAAAGAGGGGGTAAAACAAGAAAGAAAGAATACTTATAGAGGAAACACTTTATGCTTTGAAGAAATTTCTTCATAATTACCAATTAATAATCAATGAATTTTATTCATAAAAATAGTCTGATTTCAAGCTCGTGTTTTCTTATTAATTCAATAAAGAAGCTCGTGTTTTCTTATATACATTAAAATAAGCTGAAGTTTAATCAACACACTTCACTTGGAGCTTATTATATGAGGATACTGTTCCTTAGAATCCGTACTTTTATTTGCAAATTTCTATGCCTTACTCCGACAAAAGTTCACTAATTCCCATGTCTACAAGGTTAAACTTGGCAACTGTAATAATCATCAGCAGATCATAATAGTCTACGTATTATCTATCCTAAAAGATGAGGTTGCCAAAATAGATATAGTTACCAATTCCGCTCTATAGAATCACACTAACTGCTCTCAGATATTTTCGTACTACCTCATTTAGTGTCATTTTGGCCTTCTTTTGCCTTTCTTTATCATTCTAGTTGCACTAAAGTGCTTTCTATTGCTGTCAACTGTCTACGTTTATGTGCCAAAACCATTTGTTTTCCTTTGTTTCATCTCATTTTAGGCTATTCATAACTTTTTAATTTTCATTCACCCGCACCCCCTAGCACATCACCCATCCATTTTATATATGGATTTCCTTTGTTCATCTCATTTTAGGCTATTCATAACTTTTTAATTTTCATTCATCCACACCCCCTATCACATCACCCATCCATTTTAATGAGAATGGATCGGGGTACAGGCTTAAATGTACATGTTACATGTACAAGCGCATGTGGGGCCCACATGAGGTTGATCTAAGGTCTTATTTTTGGTGATAATGTTCTCTTCACCATGTAGATCACCCTCACCAAAAATCACCCCATTCTAAAACTGCTAGCCCCATTAAAAATTGACTCTTTTTTGCATCGTTCATTTTTCACCGTTAATTTTTAATCAACTTCTGATCAGTTTTTGATGAGGCTAGCAGTTTTAGAATGGACTGATTTTTGGTGAAGATGATCTACATAGTGAAGAGAACATTCTCACAAAAAATCAGCCCTTAGATCAACCTCATGTGGGCCCCACATGAGGCTGTACATATAACATGTACATTTAAACCTGTACCCTGATCCTTTCTCTTTTAATATATGGAGTTCATTCCAAATAGTTGTAAGAGCTCAATGGGTGAACTAGAACCACAACCTTTGAGATCCCTAAATGAGCTTAGTTGATCCACTTTTCCTAGTAGATGATCATATTTGTAGAAGATATGGCATATATTGGTTTCTTGTATCATTAGGTGTATTACAAAAGACCCTATGTAAGTCATAAAGAAAAAAATAATGATTATTATTTGTCATTGTAAATGTAATTCATACCAAGTTCCTAAACCTGTTCTGCTTGTGCAACATAGCGAATAAGGAACGATGGTTTATTATAAGCCATACTTGAAAAATAAAAATAAAAATAAGAAGGTTTATGATGAGACATGGGCAGTACAAGTAGACTGTTTTAACTTTTTTTGGTATTACACATTCTTGCTTCAGCTTTTCTTAGGTGTCTTTTGTGTGTTTTGGACTCCATATATGCATGTCTCTCTTTTCTTTTTCTTTGCCACATTTAAGGCAAAAACTTTACTAGGGCTGTGATGTATGAAATTTCTTGTCTTACAGGTGGTACATTTTTGTTGGAAGGAGGACTCCCCTGAGAGTGGGCGTGAAAATCTTCGTGAGGTGATGATGCTACCTACCTTCTTACCTCATTTTCTTCCTTCCTGGACGAATTCAATTTTATTGATCAACAACTTTGATTGGTTGTTTTGACAACGCTGTTAGTTCATAAAATTCAAAACAACCATGAAAGTTCTGGGTTTTTGTTCACTCAAGAATCTTGTGAACCCCGAAACAGCTGCCTTTGTGTTTTGACCCCCTAATTCTTATTATTATCATCTGCAGGTGGTGGATTCTTATGTTACCGATGAGCGAGTAGGGTTTGCGGAGCCTGCGCCAGCGATGGAACTTTACTTCTGTCCACCTCACATTAGAACAATAGAAATGCTTGGGAAACACCTTCCGAAGGACCACATAGACACACTTAATGCTTTAGATAATGGCCTGATTGGCATTGTTGTATGGAGAAAGGCTCATGTAACTTCCACAATATCACCCAACTCTTCGTCTCATTACCATAAACATAGCTCAAAAAAACAGAACCATTTAAAGAGACAACAGCAAGAAAAGGATACCAACATAAATGCTAACCCCAACACATCATCCATCCTAGGTCCACCTCCCACCAGAAATCCTAAACCTCAACTGCATGATGGACCCATAGATGATATTCCACCAGGCTTTGGCCCGGCATCTGTTAGAGAGGATGACGACCTTCCTGAATTTGAATTTTCCAGTGGTCCAAACCTGTCTGTTTCTCAGTTTTCAACACCTAAACCTTCTCCTCCTTCCCGAGCATCTTTTGCTCCTCCTGGGCAAATTAGAGAACTGATACAAAAGTATGGACATAATCAAATGAGTTCTAATAATAGACTGAACTGGCAGCAGCAAAGTCGTAGTGTCAGGCTTGAAGTTCAGCCTTGGAATGATGATGATGATATCCCAGAATGGCAGCCACAACAAACACCGCCACCACCACCACCACTTCCACCTGCACCACTTCAAATGCAGCCACCGTTGCAGTTAGTGCACGGGTTTCAGCAGCAAATGCTGCCACCACATTTGGTGGGAGCATTACCACCACAGCAATCACCCCATGGTCCATTAATGGTACAACAATTTACACAGCAAAATTTGCCTTTGCAGCCTCTCCAACCTCCAATGAATATGATGCAAGCCCTTGTAGGCCATCAAAATGCAGCTTCTCCTTGGCAATCGGGTGCGTGTTGGCCCCCTCAAACTAGTTCTAATGTACCCTCGTTAGTCATCCAGCAGCAGGGGAATAATCTGATGCAACCATGTAATAATAATAATAATAATAATAATAATAGTAATAACATTAGTGTTCAACCCTTTGAAGGACAGTTTTATGGGACACCTCAGGGTGGTGGTGGATATGGAATTGGAACCAGACAGAGACCAGATCATGCCTCTAGGAATGGTAGTAGTAGAGGGTTTTAGATTTTTCTTGTAAATAGTTTCAACTTTCAACTTTCATGCATCTTTCGCCCAAGTCGGATAGATGTATACCTTGTAATTATGATCTTCCCATTACATTTGTTCTCTTATACTTTCTTTTTTTAGGCGATTTTGTTTGTTGACAGTTTTCTTTTTAATTGTCTTTGTTTATTATTATTATTATTTTTTATATATCATATTGTTCTCGTATCGTTGATTAGGTCTTGACGACCTTTTGAAGCCTTTAATATTTTGCCCTTGGATGGGCCGTGCTAGCGTGATACCACTATTTGGTGTCACTAGTGTCGACACTGGGCCCAATACAAGGGCTTAAGGTCCACTCTTTAACTGATATTTTGTGAAAATATTTTTCTTACTGATATTTTGTGAGAATGTTTTTCTTACTAGAATGAATTGATTTTTTGTAAGGATAATCTAAATGGTGAAGAGAACATGCTCACAAAATATCAGCCCTTATAGTGGGCTTTAAGTCCTAATATTGGGACTAAAAGGCCCAGTGTCAACACTATTGACATCAAATAGTGGTGTCACACTAGAACCATCATTCATGGGGAAAATGCTAGGGGGACATCAAATTTTGACTCCTAGCATTACATCTAATTAAAAAAATTAAGGATGGGACCTAAAGAAAAGTGGATCGAGTTTAGATCTGGGTGAGAGAAAAGAAAGAAAAAGGAAAGAGACAGAAATGGGGAAGAGACGAGAGAAGGAAGAGAGGAGAGAGATTTGATCGACGATCCTCTCCCCTCTTCCCCTTTTTCTCTCTTCCCCCTTTCTCCCTCTTCTTCTTTCTCCCTTCTCTTTTCTTATTTTTCCATCTCTCTCTCTCTTGCTCTCTCCTCTCTTTCCCCTCCTCTATCTCTTTCCCTAATTTTTTATATTTCTCATCTTCTTTTCATCTTTTCCCTTTCTTTTTTTTTTCCCTAGATCTTCCCCTCTCCACTCTTTCCCCTCTTCCCTGTCGTTTTCTCTTCGTGGCGAGGTGGTGCGGCGACGAAGGTGATGCTTGTTGACTGTGGCGATGGAGGCGGTGCTGGTTGACAGTGACGATGGTTGCGGCGGCGGTGTTAGTTGCAGCGGCAGTGGGTTGCCGTGAACTCACTTTTGACTAACTTTTGACACACTTTTGACTGACTTTTTACCTACTTTTTACCAATTTCCACCAACTTTTGACCGACTTGTGTCGTCTTGAAGTCATGAGGTTGCCTTCTTACACTTCTCCTTCTCTTCTTCTTTTTTTCTATTTTTTTCTATTTTTTTCTTCAATTAACCCAGATCTAGTTTTTAGATCTGAGTTTTGTTTATAAAATGGGTTAAAAACCCAACCCATTTTCTAACTTAACCCAAATGAAATATAATTTTTTTTATTAAAAATAAGGTCCCACCCCAAATTATTTAAACAGATGTAATATTTAATGTCAAAATTTAGTGTCCCTGTAGTCTTGCCCCATTCATGGATAGGTTGTTAGTGTTAGTGTGCACGTGCGTGCGAGTGTAATTTTCTGTGTAAATCAGATCTTGGGAGGGCCCATTAGCCGTTGCTTTTACCAAAAATTCACGGCTACCATTGGCCATCAATGCACAAATAAAGGTCGATGTTATTAGAGGGCTAGTAAATGGCTAATGGTAATAGTCAAGCTAATAATTTTAGATTTTATTTATTTGTTTTAGTTGGTAATATAAAAATTTTATGAAATCCAGTGATGGTTTGTTTAGAAGGGGGATTCCAAGGTAGGGATTCAGTGGAGATCAGGAATTCATGTTTTCTTGGTCTGTTTGGCTGCCAAGAGTCCCTGGAAACTTGTTTCCTAGAGAAACATATTTTTCAGCAAATCTCTGTTTTGGTGTCCCACCTTCCCTATTAGAATTTGTTGGAATTCTAAACTAAGGATTTACTATGTATTCACCCAACTCAATGCAGATTACACCCCACAAAATTAAAACAATAAAATATAGATTTTCCTTGGATTTTGAACGGCAGCAAAATAAACCCAAGGATTCAAGCTTCCAAGGATTCATGAATCCATGGATTCTTTTAAGGTTGCCAAACAAACCAAAGGATTCATGTTTTTAAGGATTCATGTTTCCAAGGACTCATGTTTCCCTTGGGAAACATGAATTCTACATCCAAACACACTATGAATTTAAAAGCAATTCATGAACTTCAAAACGCAAAAGAGAATCATATAAAAACTAACCGAGATTCTTGAGGGAGAGAATCTTTGAGACGACTGGGAGATTTATACCTGGCCATCCTTTGTTCTCTCTTGCAAAAACTAGCTGAAGATTGAGTGATTTTTTAAAGTGTTTTTAGTTTGGTGGGTAAAATTATGGCATTCTCTTCACTTGTTCAGTGAGTTTCGGTGGGTTAGAAGTAGGGGTGTCAATGGGTACCAAAATACCCGGAACCAAACTGGTACCAGAAACGTTTATTGTGGTTCCGGGACCTCATTTTTTGGATCCGGTTAATTTCAAATCCATTTCGGATCTACCCGTTTTGGATCCGTTTAATTTTGGATCCACCCATCGGGTACCCGCGTGTACTTGGTTCCGTATAATTTTTATAATTTTATAGTTTAATTTACTATTATACAATAAATTTTTAATTTTTTTAATTAAAAAAGAAAATAAAAGAAACCAATGACTATTACAATAAATTTTGTAATAAAACTAATTTTATAATTGAATAGAATACAAAAATACAATATACAAATACTTTTTATGTGAAAAAAGTTAAAAAAAATAAAAAAACGGGTATCGGGTACCCGCAGATCCTAGCGGTACCGAATCCGAAATCATCAATTGAGGTTCCGAAATCGGAACCGGTAGGATCCAGTTGCGCCGTCATAGTAACGGGACCGGATCTGGAACCTCTAGGATCCGATCCGGAACCGTCCCGTTGACATCCCTAGTTAGAAGTTAGAAACTTGGGGTTTATCTTTTTTATTATTTTAAAATAAATATTGTAAAATAATTGTCAAACTGATTTTGACTATTTTTGAACCCCTTATCAATCCCTTAGCCATTTTCATCAATTTCTCATAACCCCTTAATTTGTTCCCCTTAGCCATTTCGTAGCCACTTAATAACACCAACCGAAGTGAAATAGCTTGTTTGGTTTGGGGGCACTCTTTTTAATAATTTTTGCCTTGAGAAATGCATAGTAAAGTGTTGCTACATGTACCCAACAGGCTTCAAGTCTCACACAGTCTCTTTTGGTCTACATAGATACGATCCAAGGACTGATTTTTAGTGATGATGTTCTCCTCATCATGTACTCATCATGTAGATTATTCTAAAAAAATAAAATAAATTCTAACCCCATCATTAGTTGATTGAAAATCAACGATGAGGAATAGAATCTATTTTTGATGGGGTTAGAAATTTAAGAATTGACTGATTTTTTTATGAGGATGATCTACATGATGAGGAGAACGTCTTTACAAAAAATCAGCCCTTCGATTGTATCTATGTAGGCCCCCACGAGATTGAGTGTAAGCCATTGTGTCAAAGTCTTTAGGTATATGTAGCATTACTCTATTCTAAAGGTGTCAAATGGGCCGTGCTGGGCCGGCAAGGCACGACCCTAAAGTGGGTTGGGCCGGCACGGCACGAAGCACAGTCGGCACGACTCAGATGCATGATAGGTCGTGCTGTACCAAGTCACATTTTTGGTTAGCCCAACACGACCCAGTGGCCCAACACGCTAAAATCTCGTGCTGGGCCATGCCAGCCCAACGTATTCATGTAGACCCCCATGAGATTGTATGTAGGACTTTATATCAAAGTCTTTGGGTATATGCAGCATTAATCTATTCTAGAGGTGTCAAATGGGCTGTGCTGGGCCAGCACGACACAGCCCTGAAGTGGGATGGGCCAGCACGACACGAAGCACAGTCGGTACGACTTAGATTCGTAGTGGGTCGTGCCGTACCAAGTCACATTTTTGGTGAGCCCAAAATGACCCACTGGCCCAACATGCTAAGATCTCGTGCTGGGCTGTGCCAGCCCAACGTGCTGTGGGTTGCCCATTAAAAATACTGCCCTATTTTTTTTTTGAATTTTGAATTTTGACGGGCTGCCCAACTGGCCAGCTTAACGTGCCAATATCAGTAAAGTACATTTTTTTGCTTTTTTTTTAAATATATTTTTTTCATTTATGTAATATTTAGTAAATTTCTAATTATTAAACATTTTTGGTGTAAAAATATTTTAAAATCTTAAAAATTACATTAATAACTTAAGTAAATTATCTAAACCATTAAAAACTTAAAATTGGAACACCAATTTGGGATAAAATAAAAATTTTGGCCAAAAACCCCTACTTGAAAAACGTTTTAGGATTTAGCCCAACAAACGTTTTCTTTTAGTCTAAGGCCCAAGGAAAACTGACTGAAACCCTCTCGGAGAGGGTTTCACTGAAACCCTCTTCCTATAAATTACACACACTGAAACCCTCTGACTGAAACCCTCTTGGGCCTTAGACTAAAAGAAAACGTTTGTTGGGCTAAATCCTAAAACGTTTTCCCCTCTGACTGAAACCCTCTTGGGCCTTAGACTAAAAGAAAACGTTTGTTGGGCTAAATCCTAAAACGTTTTCCACGTAGGGGTTTTTGGCCAAAAATCAACTTTACTTATTAATAAATTTTTAATTGAGTAACAATATGAATTCGCCAATCAAGGCTCTAGCGTCAGCGGTGCATCAACTTGTCCTTGGTCATTTGATGTTGACGAATTCGCATCTTGCCTTTCGGGCTTGCAAGCCTTGCATTTTGCAATGTGTCGTTTGAGGTGGCCAGTGCTACATGTGAGGATTTTCCCACAAAATTTTATTTACGAATGTTACATACCGTCTGGTCTTTAAGTACTCCATTTATTAGCATTCTTTCTAATGTAAAATGCTCCCATGCTGCGAATGATGGTTTTCCAATTCTCCCTTGCCCTTGAATAGGCTCGTTCGGATCCATATTTTTGAAGTTGTAAAATATAAAAGAAATGAATAATGAAGAGTTAGAGATTTGTTGTGAAGAAAATGAGTTGAGGGTGTTTGAATTTTATAGGAAAAGCCTAAAAATATATGAAATATCACCTATTCCTAAGTTTATGTCTTAAACAATAAATACTAATCTAGGTATATATGGAAGGGGATCAATATCTACCTATTTAAAAATTAATTCTCAATGCAAGCATAATAAGTAGAAATTGAAACAAACGAGTATTGACTTATTCGATTCTCAAATACGGAAATAAGGTAGAATCGAATATTTCAATCTTGCACAAAAATCATTCACACATGTAAGCATTCGACACAAATAATTTTTGTTGGCGGGAAAAAACATAATGGAAAAAATCCCGGGACCTAGTCCAGAAATTACCACTTAGAGTTATGAGAAATTTTATAACCGTTCACATCGACAACACGAATCCCTTATGCAAACTCAACCAGTCTTTCTCCATGACCCAAATCCACGAATCGCCTCTTTAATGATATGTGCCTCTCGAACTCGGAATCCACCAAGTCCCGCACTTGTTAACTTGAATCCACAAGCCTCTTGTACGCCTCCAACTTGAAATCCACCAAGCCTCGTACTTGTATGCTCGAATCTACGAGCCTGCACCTCGCCGGAACTCCACCGATGAACTCACCGGTGACTGTAATGGTGTTTGAAGATTTGGTATTCTTCAACACTTTGTGGCTCTCATGCTAGAATGATATGCGAGATCTAGCTAAAATGAAAAGCCCTATGAGAATAGATCTAAATCAGCTCTCAAGAAGGAGTTAGCTCAATCTCTCTCAAGATCTTGAAGCCCTAGCTATTGGAGAAGATGACTACCAAGGAGTCTCGCAGTTGTTTCTCACTCTAAGCTCACTCACTCTCTTCTTCTTAGATGCATAACCTAAAATGGTTTGCCTTTCTTCTATATAAAGAGAAGGAGCAAAACCCAAGGTCATTTGGGTCAAAAGACTAAAAGGTTATAAAACCCCAGGCCAAAAATCACGCAGGAAAAAGGCCCTGGTTTGGGAACTGGCCTTGGTATCGATACCGCTCTTAGTGGGTATCGATACCACCCTGATACACAACATCAGGGAGTCCAAGTGTCGATACTGCCTAAGGTTGGTATCGATACTGGCAGTGTAGTATCGATAAGGTGAGTATCGATACTACAGGCTAGGTCATTATCGATAACACCTTCAGAGGGTATCGATACCACCCTGCCCATAAGCTAGAAAAGCCTCTAAAATGTGTCTAAATGGGTTCTAAATTCATCCTAGCTTATGTGACTAAGTCCTGATGCATTCTAACCACCTATGAATGATAAACAAGGTCACTTACTAATGTGCAGTGAGTTCCGGTGGTGAGTTAAGCCTGATGGTGCGCTTTCTCTTCGATCTTCGATGAAGTGTGAGTTTGCACGAAGGATACAACCCAACTCTAACTCAAGCAATGACTTACATTTGAGTCCATTGTTTCATTATGAACATTGACAAACCCAAAGGGACCTTTCGATATATATATGACAAAAATAACCCAAAAAATAGCCATTATTAGGCCATTATCGTGTAGGGTTTGTGCCATGCTGAGTTGTTATTGGGCCATTATAGTAGGTTAAGTTGAAGGGGAACTTGAAGAATCAGTTGGGGAAGGTATTTTTTTTTCTTTCCTTTGAAAACCTAAATCACAGAGAGAAAAACTTGATTGTGTAGTGTAGACATTACATATTTTTTTTAAAAAAGATCAATTTTCTCTCTAGTCTTCGTTATCCTAAAAATTCTTAGTTTAATTTAGACAAATATTTACTTGCTATAGTTTAATCATTTTCGATTGTAAGAACGATTTAATAATTTCATCTATAGCTTTTAACTATTATCTCGTTATTGCCTTAGGTACGTAAAAGAGATGACATTCTGAAATATACTAGAAGTAATATCCATTGTTTGTTAGACACTTTCATCGAAGTATGAAAATGAAGAATACATCCCCCTTTGGGTCCTTTATTGATCAAATTTGCATTGATAATAAAGTGGTTGCTGACTTCTTATCGAAGAATTTTAACTTGGCCCTACTTGACATCAATTTAAATGGCTATTCGAGCTATTATAACACTACTGAGGTTATTGGATATTTTCTAATTTAGAAGCTAACTATCAATCATAGATCAAAATAGTGATAAGAAAATCAAACATTATGGCGTGAACATTAATAAGATATTGCGTAGTTTCATTTGCCAAATTCAAATGGTTACAAAGAACATCTCCTATATTTTCAAGGAAGCAGCAGAATTTAACCGCACGTATTATGCTGGGAAACTATACGATGCTATATCTTTTCAGAGAAGTACATTCGAAAGGTTTTCGAATTACAATAACAATGTGCATAATAGGAGGGATTAGAATAATGGACATGTTAAAATTATCGTGAGAACTATAATATATTCGTATAAAACCTTATACGCCGATATTTTCTCCCACCTTAACCACAATAATTACGCAATTTAGACTTAACCTTTGCTACAACTCTTTCTTAGATAATTTCGGATTATCTTGATCCACGTAAAGTCAACTTAACCCAACATAAAGATCTTTTTATTTCACCCTCTTAAGAATAGAGACGTAATATGCTTTTATACTATAATACCCATTTCTTAATACACTAATATTGTCCCCACCTTAACCACAGTAAATACACGGTCCAAGGTTTTCTTAAAAGACTTCGGAAGTTTACATTTAAAGAATTTCGCATTGCTCCTTGTTAGATGATGTAAAACAATCTTAAATCACGTACAATCCTCTGAACTCAACAATGAGCTTTGTAAGAAGACCAACCTGACACACAAGTGTATAGGTCATTACAACTCATCTTTAGATAAACTCAAAATTATTAGTCTTTGAAAGTAGTTAATAGAATTAGACGTTATTTCGCCAACTGAACATGTTAGGGTTTGTAAATAAGCTCGGAGTTATTTTGCCAAAGTATATTACAGAATTGGATATTATTTCGTCAAATTAACATAGTAGGGCTAATAAGGATTTGGAGGTTTGCTCCGTGAAGCATATGCTACTTTTGTTATAGATTTGAAAGTTTTGCTCCGCGAAGCATATGGTTAAGCATAGGCTACTATTATTTTTGGAGTTGTCTATGGATAAAAAAAGATACACATTTAGTTGATGCAAAAGGTGGGTAAATGAAGTTAATAAGAGGTAAATTGCACTTAAAGAGGAATGGTTGTCTCATCTAAATTGGGACGTAATTGGAGGTGAAGGAGAGTTCAGTTTTAAGGCTTTCCTAGCAAACATAATGTTGGATTTCCTAGAACCATAAATCCATGACAATCCTTGAAAACTCATCAAAAAATTTAGCAACTCTACCATAAAAAATTTATTCCGTAAAAATACAAAAAATAACCATTATTGGGCCATTATCGTAGGTTAAGTTGAAGAGGAACTTGAAGAATCAGTTGGGGAAGGTATTCTTTTTTTTTTTCTTCTTTACTTTGAAAACCTAAATCATAAAGAGAAAAACTTGATTGTTTAGCATACACATTATTACATATTTTTATAACAAAGATCACTTTGCTCTCTAGTCTTCATTATCCTAAAAATTCTTAGTGTTAGACACCTATTTACTTGCTATAACTTAATCATTTCCGATTGGAAGAACTATTTAATAATTTTATTAATGGCTTTTAACTATTATCTCATTGTTGCCTTAGGTACGTAAAAGAGATGACATTCTGAAGTATACTAGAAGTAATATTCATAGTTTTTAGACACTTTCGTCGAAGTATAAAAATGAAGAATACATTCCCCCTTTGGGTTCTTTATTGGTCCTATTTGCCATGATAATAAAGAGGTGGCTGGCTTCTTATCGAAGAAATTTAACTTGGTCCTGGTTGACATCAATTTGATTGATTATTCGAGCTATTATAACACTACTGAGGTTATTGGATATTTTCTAATTTAGAAGCCAACTATCAATCATAGATTAAAATGGTGATAAGAAAGTCAAACATTATAACGTGAACATCAATTAGATGTTGTGTAGTTTCATTGGCCAAATTCAGATGAGTACAAAGTACATCTCCTATATTTTCAAGGAAGCATCATAATCTAACCGCTTATATTATGCTAGGAAACTATGCGATGCTATATCTTTTCAGAAAAGTACATTCGAAAGATTCTCAATTTGCAATAACAATGTGCATTATAGGAGGAATCCGAATTAATAGACATGTTAAAATTATCGTGAGAACTATAATATATTCGTATAAAACCCCTCTCCTTATACGTCGATATTTTCTCCGATCTTTACCACAATAATTACACAATCTAGACTTAACTTTTGCCACGACTCTTTCTTAGGCAATTTAGGACTATCGTAATACACATAAAGTCAACTTAACCCAACATAAAGATCCTTTTATTTTACCCTTTTAGGAATAGAGACATAATATGCTTTTATACCAAAATATAATACCCATTTTTTAATACACTAATATTGTCCCCACCTTAACCACAGTAAACACACGGTCTAAGATTTTTTAAAAGGCTTCGGGGTTATTAAAGTGGAAGTTTACATTGTGAAAGGTCCCCAAGGTTTGTCAATATTCATGATAGAACAACTCGATCAAATGGAGGGCTATTTGTGTCAAGAGTCAAGCGTATCCTCCATGCAAAACTCTCTCATCATCAAGAACGGAAGAAATAGCACCTCATCAGACTCGGTCTTGCATCCGGAACTCTCTGTGTATTGGTAAGCGACCTATAGACTATNCACTTACTCCTTTGTTGATGATTTGTAGTGCAAGCTTGAAATATTTGATTCTAAGTCAATTCCGCACTTGAGAATCGAATAAGTCATTACTTGGTTGTCTTAATATAATCTCATTGTGAATTGAGTTTCAAAAGAATTGAAAACTAGGTAGATATTGATCCCCCTTCCTCATACACCTTAAGTAAGGTGATATTTCACATTGAAAGACTTTCGCATTATTCCTTATTAGATGACTTAAACCAATCTTAAATCACGTACAGTCCTTAGAACCCAATAATGGACTTTCGTAAGAAGACCAACCCGACACACATGTGTATAGGTCATTATACAACTCCTCTTTAGATAAACTCAAAATTATTAGTCTTCGAAAGTAGTTAATGGAATTAGACGTTATTTCACCAACTGAACATGTTAGGGTTTGTAAATAAGCTCGAAGTTATTTCGCCAAAGTATTTAACGAAATTAGATATTATTTCATCAAATTAACATATTAGGGCTAATAAGGATTTGGAGGTTTGCTCTGTGAAGCATAGGCTACTCTTGTTATGGATTTGGAAGTTTTGCTTCGCGAAGCATATGTATAAGCATAGGCTACTCCTGTTTTAGGAGTTTTTTATGGATAAAAAATATACAAATTTAGTTGATGTGGAAGGTGGAGTAAATGAAGTTAATAAGAGGTAAATTGCTCTTAAAGAGGAATGGTTGTCTCATCTAAAATAGGACGTCATTAGAGGTGAAGGAGAGTTAAGATTTAAAGGCTTTCCTAGTAAACATAGTGATGGATTTTCTAGAACCATAAATCCACGACAATCCTTATAAAGTCATCAAAAAATTGAGCAAACTCCGCCATACTCGACAATATAAATCTATAAAATTTTTTAGATTTTTTAAAGAAAGATCATAAATCCTAAGGAAGGAAAGGGTGAGATTGGAAGGGCGAGAACCAAAATTTGGTATAAGAAATTACATAGAAGTGGGTCTAATATAGAGCTATAGCCTGGGTGCAAATTAAGAGAATTTTTGTTATTCCTCGTTATTAACTTAATTCTAATACACTACTCTCCCTACTTTTGCCTCCAAACCCTTATTACATCCTTATTTTCACGGTTGCACCTTTTTTTTTGCCTTAACATTATAAAAATATCAAAAAAATTCTAATTGATGGATTTGACTAAAAAGAAACAAAATTACTAATAGGCAAAACTAATAGGACCAGTGATATCCCCCACTCATACACACTGGGGGATATCCTTAGGTTTTTTTTTAAGTCAAACTAAGTTTGACCAATTTTTTATTTTGTTCTTGGGGGTATCCTCCCATTTATAGTAAAATATGTATAAATTATTTTATATTCACCCTACAAACTAAAACTCACCCCACCATTTTCATCTTCCCCATCACCACCGCCACCGGCAACACCACGCCACCACCATTATCACCACAACCAATACACCACACCATGCCACCACCATTATTATACGGAGATAATCCTATAACCCCTTTTTATTTTTTTATAATTTTTTTTTTTAAAATGAGAAGGAAGTCGCTAGTTTCGCTATATATTTTGGACCTTTACGACTTACAACAAAAGATTATTTCGGTTCCCGCGGTCTAAAATTAAATCAGTATCACGATTTCTATAGTCCGAAACATATATGTATGTTCGGTTTCCATGGTCCAAAACTCATTTAGAAAATTAGTCTAGAAAAAACCTTCATCTGACTATTTTAAATGGGTTTCGGACTATGTAAACCGAAACTTATATTAAGTTTCTATTCTGATAGTCTGAAACCTATAAAAAGTTTACATTTTCATAGTCCGAAAACTATAAGAAGTTTCCGTTTTCATAGTCCGAAACCTATAAAAGTTTTTCCTGACTAGTTTTTTAAAATAGTTTCGGACTATGAAAATCGCAAATCAACTTCGTTTTAGGACTGTGTAGTCTGAAACCTCAGTTCGATGGCCAACTCAATTTTCACACTAAAAATAAGAAAAAAAAGAACCAAAGAGAGAACGAGTGAGAGAGAAAGACAGAGAGAAATAGAGATCGAGTGTGAGATCTCTCTCGATCTCTTCTCTTTCTCTCACATTCGATCTCTTCTTCTTTCTCTTCCTCTCCCTCTCCCTCTCCCTCTCTTTCTTTTTCTTTTCCCTCTCTCTTTTTGATGCGGTGGTGGCCGGTGAGATTATGGCACGGTGGAGGTGGAAGCTTTGGTGGTGGGAAAGATGGGAGAGATTTTAATTATTTTTTAAGAATTAAATTTTTTAATTATTTATTAAAACTAATTTTTTATTAAAAAGAGGCTAGGGTATCCCCTAGTTTATTGAGGGGATGCCCCCAAGTACATTTTAACAAAATGGGAGTATCCCCTAGTGTAGAATATCCCCTAGTGTGTTTTAGGATGGAGGATATCACTGGTCAACTAATAGACTATTGACGATACTAGATGAGATAGAATAGTCTTTGTCTCCTTACATTTTTCTATCTATTGTGTCTAGAAGGAAAAAAAAGAGACTAATTAGTTAACAATAGAAAACCTTGTCTACTATAACAACTATCATCAAGACTAATTTTATAAATTTTTTTTTACTTTATTAACGACCCTATATAAAAATGGAAGAAAGGTAAAAAAAAGTGGGACGTGGGACGTGGGACGTGAGAAAATTACGTACGAATTATGCACGTGCCTTAGTTAAGCATTATATAGAAAATTAAATAAATTACAGTTTAAAAAATGCTTATAAAACGTTCTTAATCTATAACGTTAATAAAACATTATAAACTTTTAAAATATATAGTTGAGTTACGCTAGAATTGAGTTTTTGTAACACTTTATTTTTTAACTTTGCAATGTTTATATATGTTACCGACCTTCTAACAGATATAACTGTTACAAAGCTAAATTAAATGTTAAATAATATCAAAGCGAAATATTATAATTGGTTATAACGATTTTATTTTATTGTAACAATTACAATTGTTACAAAGTAGGGATATTTGAGTCATTCCATTAGTTAATAAAGGTATGTTCGATATTTTAAGTAAACTAAAACTTTTTTTTATTTTTATTTTATTCTCTTTCATTTTGTGTCTTCTACGATGAACTCCTCTTCGATCTATTGTTCCCGCTCTTGTTTGCGAAAGATCATCAGCTAGCACGAATCCCTCACGATATGTATAGGAAACCTAATATGAAATATTCGATTTCATCCCTTCTTCTCTGCTGCTCCTCTGTCTGTGAAATTCGAACAGGTATGTCAATTAGTCTGATTTTTCATTAGTTATCCCTTTCAATTTCAAGCTTATCTTTTTCTCTCTCTTCCTTTATCAATCTCTCTTTCTCTTGCTAATCATTCTTTTTATTTCTAGGGTATGATAAATGAAACGCCCCATAACCCAACTCACGGGACATTACCATCAGTCTACAACGAGACTCAAATCCGCCAGAGTCTCCTCTATAAACTGGACCTTTTCTCACCTGATAAACACAGTGCATACAGACGAAAATACACAGCGGAAGCACATAAAACTAAAAGCATGTATAAATTTGCCACCCATTTTTTTCTCAACTGAAATCCCAACAATGTATGACCAGGAGGGACCTGTCAAAAGAACATTGTCTAAAATTATCCCATCCTCTAAGTCACCTGCAAATAACTATGACATTCATTCTTCCCCTTAACATGGATATATTTGTGATATAATATATAGTTATGTTTGTTGTTTTCTGTCAAAATATATATATAGCGAGAAAAAGATAAGGTAAAAGTCGCATTCATATAAAAAAAACAAAAGTAACATAAGGCTCACAACCGAGCCATAAAACATAAGTCTCAAGTAAGAGAATTAGAAGTAGTAAATCATCCACTATGACTGAAGAGAGGGAGACCTACATCCACCACAAAATAAGGAATCTCTCGCCCAGTAAACCACGTCACAGTGCCACTAAGGATCCTAACTCGATCCCCAAACGTCAACTGTAAAACCACGAGAAAAATTGGGTGAGAAACTCAATAGGTAGATCAACCATCCTAATACCATTATATGCAACAATTAATCCGATAAACAATTCAGAAATATTTATAAAGCAATGCATAACATATAGTTGATTGAAACATCAAAGAAAACCTGTATATACATATACAAACAATAGTAGTGTACTTCTGCTAGCATAGCCAAGGAACACGACCGGGTTACCCTAGTCAGAATTACTTCAAGATCAGATACCAAGAGTGCACAATTTGACGACTGCAGACTAGACAAGGGCCCCCAACTAATCCAGAGAAGGTTCTCCGACAACCTTCCCTCGCGTCTAACACCCATCGGGTAGGCGTGCGAACCTCAGCTAAACTAATTACTCAACACCACCAACAAACATGGTTTACCAGAAAATAATCGTGACTTCCCAGACTTCTCTAGATGCACCTGTCTCCCTGACGTCCCATACCACCCTGAAGATAAAAACGCCTAGCAAAGTCTCAGATGGTGTACCACCTCCAGATAAGCATGATCCACCATCCTTGTAGAGAGTCCCCAACCTTTCACAAGCTTACCTTAGTGATAATATATAGTAGTATATATATATAGGTTGTGTGTCTTTTAAGTTAAAGTTTGAAAACTATTTTGGAAAACCCTTTTGAAAACCAAAGTCCTTTTTGTAGAAATCCCTTTTTTGAAAATTCATTTCTTTTGAAATCTATATACAAGAAGTGTAACTAGTCTTAAGAATGAGGAACCATGGCAAACCAACACACCCACCCTCGTAAGGGTGAGGAACCATGGCAAACCAACTCACCCACCCATAGGGTGCGGGACTATGGCAAACCAATTCACCCACCCTCGTAAGGGTGAGGATCCCTGGCAGGCCAACCCACGCACCCAAGTCTGTGGGAGTTGGCAAACCAACTCACCCACCCCCGTAAGGGTGAGGAACCCTGGCGGCCAACACACACAGATCACTCAGGTGGGAATCCGAGTGGAAGTAACACAGGCACCAGTCCACCTAAGGCATATACGGTTCTCCGTGTCATCGTAAACCCTATCAAGCCCGGTAGTGAGACGCCACTACCGTCTTTAGGCGGTCACAGGAAGAAATTCTTTTTTTTGTCACCTTTTTAAAGTTGGGTTTCACATCAAGAAAACACTCGATAAAACAGATTCTAGTACCTTCCAAAGGTTTTCAATATATCAAACACCATTTCCTCCGCATATGTAAAACATGGTTTTCTAAATATGACCATCATTTCATCCACATAAATCATGATAGTAAGATTGAAGTCACATTTGTTCACAATCCATGAGAAATATTTCATAAAACATGATATATTATCAAGCATGCATTTTTTCCGAAGTAAAATCAGTTTCTCAATGCTTTCTTCGTATCATAAGTTTGTTGGTATCCATAAATTACATGCCATGCTTTGTATATAAAGAAAATACATACATATTAGTTCGAAACATGCATTTAAAATGGTTAGGTGCTATTAAGATGAATTGACCACCTACCTCTAGCGGCACATAAACTGATCCTTCTCACCTAGAGAGTCAGCAATACCCAGCTCACCAGCTGGAGAAGAAAAGCAAAGGAGACGAAAATAAGGTTCTAGTACTTAGAAATAACAAGTCGAATAAATAGAAGAGGAACAATAAAATTTAAAAATTAAGAAACACCAATGACTTGAATACATCTCTAACCCTCACAAGTTCCTACTTCAAGAGTCTCCAATCATCCCTTTTCTATCAAAAGACAAGTCAAGGCTATATGTCACTTAAAACATCGAATAAGTTAACTTCACAATAATCCTCCAATATACTAGTAATCCTCAAACAATCCAAAAATAAGTAAACCAGACCATCTTAGATTTAGATTTATCCTCAAGGTTTCCAATATGATAGTTTCATCCACAATCACCTAGATTCATGGTCTAACAAAACCATGTTGATTTACAAATGTATCTCCAACATTCCTACATCTATAACCTCAAATTTTTCTTATACAACTCGAGTCCAATCAATTCATTAACATCATACTAATAATTTCAAAAGCAAGAACTATAAGCACCCATTGTAAACATCTAATCTATCACCATTCTAATTCAAGCTCAACCAAGATACTTATACCATTTAACTAATTCGTTACTTAAAATTAACAAAGTCAGTCCAAAATGAGCAAAACTAGTCTATAAAACCCTTCATGAACTTCAGGGTCATCAGTAACTAGTATATTTGAATTTCCTTGTGTTTTCCATCATCCATCAACTCCAAAAGAGATGAGATCCACCTTGTACAGTCATTAGGAGCCCAAATACTCAAAACAGTCCACAAAGCTCATCTAGGCCCTCGAATTCATCATCCAAAAATATCACACAAGATCTATTTTACATTTCCCATTATCAACACTATCCTTTTCAAGTAAAGATATGAAAACAGTAAACTAAAGCCATTTAGTCACCCTCCACCATTCCAATTTAACTCCAAACAAGGTACTTTTACACTCTAACTATAAGCACAAATCAATTCTAAAACATGAATAGTTCCAAACTCTTTACTCATTATAGCAACAAGTTCAAGGAACCATCATTAAAAACAAAAGATAGATAAAGTCATCTTTACCTCAAAATGCCTAAAACAGTTCATTGGGTCTCTTTTAAGTTCAAGAGTTTATCAAACCTCATTTTAATATGAAACTAGAGAAAATCAGCTCATCAAGTTGTTAATGGCTTCTCATCAATTAAAATCATGATTTATCATAATCTTATGAATCCCCAATAATATAGATTTCATCATCTAATTTATGTACCTTAAACATCAAATTTTTCTATCATCATCCACAACTATACTAGGATTAATCACCATAACCTCATCATTTTCAAGTCTTCACTTGCATGCATAAAAAATAGAGGAATTAAGATCATAAAAACCATAAACTCATATCAAATCTTCAACTTATCCACCTAAAATTTCTAATTCATAGTACAATTTCATTTTTCTCTAAAAACCCCAAATTTACATCATCACAAGAACAAAATTTAGGGTACATGAGGTCTGATTTCCCACCTTAACATGAAAGAATTAGCCCATCTCATCCCCTATTCCACCAATGAGCTCCAAATCACCAAGATCTACACTAACAAGCATGTGGAATAAAAAAACCCTAGGTTATTTACCCAGAAATCAGCTGAAAATTGAAGGTTAAATGGGTTAGAAATCTTACCCAAAGAGTTTAGAGATTAAGGGAGAAGAATGGGGCTGATTTCCCCTTCTTTTCCTTCCTTCTTCTCCTTCTTTCTTCTCCTTCTTCCTCCTTCTTCCTCACATTTTCTGCTGCTGTTTTTTTTTTCTCTGCAGCAGCTGCTGCGCCTCTCTTCTTCTCCGGCAGCAGTTGCTGCCCTCCTTCCCTTCTCTTTCTATCTCTCCAACGATCTCTCTCAAGCTCTCTCTCACGCACTCTTTCTCCCTCTCAATCTTTCTCTCTCACGCACTCTTTCTCCCTCTCAGTCTTTCTCTCTCACGCACTCCCCCATCCCTCATTTCTTGCCCAAGGCCCAAGCTTTCCTTCAATGGGATGTTTATTGTGAATGAGTTATGAACCAAATTAAAGCCTATCAAAGATTACCTTTAGAGAATACTATTTTCCAAATAATTGCACTGTTATGCGTCATTCTTGAACAAGTAAGAACAGTGCATTGGAGCGTGAAGTCTGATAGAGTTCAGATCCTCTATTCCTGCTGTAGTTGTTTTAAATACTGACCCAATTATACTCTTCATGAAATACTAAAATCTTGTATGACAAGTTTTGAGAATGTTTTCTCTCTAATTGAGTCCTCCTGTATTTACAGCAGAGCAACTGACAATAAGAATACAATAGAAAAAATGATATAAAGAAGCTTGGGCGCTCATTACCCCTTCCCCTGCGGTACCCTATGTGAATGAGCGCGTGTTGTCCTGTGGCTAAGCACGCAGTAAAAAAAATAAAAAATGCTGAGTGCGTGAATTTTCTGAAAGGATTTCACCTCTTCAACGACTCTAGTGGTTCTTTCCTAAGTAACCGAAACCTTGGTATAGGGGTGACGCTCCCGCTCCAGAATATCGTGCTCCCGCTT
>MVGT01000463.1:65053-97871 GCA_002174775.1 Macleaya cordata
CCTTCGCTAGTTCTTGGTAAACCAGAAACAAAATCCATTGTTACATGTTCCCACTTCCATCCTGGAACTGGTAAAGGTTGAAGAAGGCCAGGTGGCTTCCGATGTTCAGCCTTTACTTGTTGACAAGTCAAACATTTCTTCACACATTGAGCTACATGCTTTTTCATTCCTGGCCACCAAAAGTTTCTGCGAAGATCCTTATGCATTTTAGTGATAAATTTTTTTTAATGAATGGCTCATGCTTTTTTTTGTTTTTAATTAGTGCCTGTACATGTATGTTCCAGTGGATTTTTAAACCTTTATCTTATTAATGAATGGCATTGGTCTATTTTTATGAATAATGGTTTTATGATATGTATTCTTGAGTGCCTGACGACCATTCAATCATTAATAAACTTTTTTTTTATGATTAAATTCTGATTGGTTTGACAAGTCATGATTCATAAACTACTACCAAATTTTCTCTTCTTGACAAATTATTTTTCACAGTAGTTGGGGCTTGTAGGTAAACTAATTATATGTTAGTGTTTAATACTAATTTTGGTTACTTCTTAGGTACATAGTATGTGAATGCGTAGTCCTATATTAGGTCTAGGATTCCTAGTAGTTCTTTTTCCTCTCTTATAAGGTAGATAACGACTAATTGAAAATGCCTCATAAAGTTTGCTTGTCTGCTTATTCCACAGTCTTAGTGTATATCTAAGAAGCACGGATACTCCTCTAAGGGTGCCGTGTCCGTGTCCTGTCCATGTCGTGTTCTCGTATCGTGTCCTGTTTTTAGTTGAAATTTTAAGGGGAAAAAACTCGCGCCGTATCTGTGTCCCCTCGCCGTGTCCATGCTTCTTAGGTGTCTATACACTTAGTTCCAGTAAGTGAAGTTTACTCTTTAGATTTATTTTTTATTAGAATGGAGATCAACTAGATTTTTTAGTAAATGGACATTAACCTGATTTTCATTTGTGTATTTACTTTATAAGATAAATATACTCAAATTGTCTCTGGATATGTTTTCCTCTATAATATTCTTGGTGATGGAGTTGAGTGGATTGTTTGTGTCATGGTAACAACAAGTTAAATAAAATAATTATAAGTATATCACTACATTTATTTTTAGTTTTTATGTTTCAAAAACGTAAAAACTAAATTAGTCTAACAATCTTAGATATAAATGTCATGGTTCATTCCTCGAAAAGATGACTTAATATCTACGAGTTTTTCACCAGAATCGAACGAACCATAACTTTTCTAAAAGATGACTCAATATCTGCGAGGTTTTAGAAGAACACAAGATTAAATTTGATATAATTCCAAGACAAAAACGTCAAGAATAGAACACAATCGCAAACCGTTAGAAGAATCAAAACCTCAAAAGTTCAAAATTAATTGTTATTTAAATATTAAATCAATCCCAAAATCTTTATAACCAGAATATCAACAATTTTCCAAGAATCAATTCCATACAAATTTTATCATCCGATCAAAGTATACGAGATAGTAAAATATAACGCCTACAACAATGATTAATAACAACAAACTGTTATTCCAAATAACTCATGTAAGGTCCATGAGTTCCCTCATGCTTTGTTTGTCAATTGCATGTCAAATCAACTCAATATAGTCTATGTAACTTGAGTTAGAGTTAGTAAGTCATCTGCACATTTCTGATCATTGAAGACTTGAAGAGAAGGAGAGAAGACTCGCATGAAGCTCAACTCATCACCATCGAAAAAATATCTTAGGATGGTAAGTAACCTAGATACTTAGTATCCCCATAGGTGGGTAGTTGCATGTAGATTCTAGTATGATGTCCCCACTTAAAATAGATGTTTTAGAGGTATTTTTCACACCTTAGAAACATTCTTAGAATGGTTGATTTCGAAATCCTCATTTTGGTTTCGAAACCAAAGTTTTCTATTTTCAGAAAGCTTTGCTTTCGATAGCAAAATCTTGATTTCGAAAGAAAAAATTGCTGTGAAAGTGATTTGCTGTGAATAGTGTTATTTTTGATATCGAAACCAACACAAAAAAACTCCAAAAAATTACTAAAACTCAATTTCTTCTTAGAGTAGGTTTCTTACTCGACATTGGATTGTTTTAGGAGTTTCCAAAATATATTAGAACGTCAATTACTAGTATATAAATGGTGTTTTGGTTCATAATTGAATGGAACCATACAACACACATGTCAACACAAGCTTGGAGGGCTTTTCTATCTTATTTGAAGTTTTCAAGTCTTTATTGAGTATTCTAGTTCGATATCTTCTAAATGGAGAACTTGAATTTCGGCCTTCATTGATTGTTCTAGTTAGATTGCGTTATACTATAGATTATCTAGTAATTAGAATGATCATTGAGAGTTGAAGATGACCAAATCCTTTCCATCTTTACCTAAAACTCTAGTTTAGGTTCGCCGGTAGATTTCCAGTGTTTTGAACTTGAGGATTCATGGTGTGCTCGTGGATTCGAGTGTGCGTACATATTGCGGGACTTGAAGGAGTTCAAGTTGGAGATGCATTGGTGAACGACTGAGGAGCGGTTTATGGATTCAGATCGTGTGAAGGCTAGATCGACTGATCAGAGAATGGAGTTTGTGTGTGTAAGTGGTTAACGGTTGTAAGCTTTCTTAATTCTTAGTGGGTTGTTCTTGTGAGACCCCGTAAATCGACCCCGTGACTTAGCCCAATGAGTCGCGAGTACTATTGTAATTTTTGTGGGGTTATTACTTATACGCACATTTAATTAATGAGTTGTACTTTGAAGATTTAAAAATTTCGGAGGTGAACTGTAGACCTTAAAGGTATTTTGTCACAAAAACAAAGGGAGAACAATTTGGGGTTGAGTTAAAAATAAATAAATAAAATTTAGCTAGATTTGGGGCCACGGATTGGCCTGACCCGCTGCCCAACTCGCAACCCAGGGCCAACCCGCCACCACCACTCTCCCCCAACCAAACACGACCACCGTCCCTCCCCCCAATCAGCTGTATGCTGATCAGAAAAAAAAAAGAAAAGAAAGAAAAGAAGAAGAGAGAGGGAAACTCGACAGAGAGAGAGAAAGAAGGAGAGAAAAACCAGGGAGGAAGAGAGGATAGATGGCGTAGGGGAGAGGGAAGAGAAAATCGGCCGAGAGAAAGAGATTTAGAAGAAGAGAGAAAACGGCAGCAGCAGCTAGAGGGAACAAAAAATAAAAAAGAAGAGGAAAAAGGAGAAGGAGGGAGAAAGAAGAGAGAGATCGAGTGGGGGATTGAAAGAGGGGTTCGTCCTCAATCTGCCCCATCTTATTCTTCTTGTTTGGGGTAATTTTCTAACACTAAAACTCCAAAATTTCTGCTGATTTCTTTGTGTAAGGATTTAGGGTTTTACTTCACTCACCCCTATGATGTAGATCTTGATGAGAAATAGCTCAAAGGTGGAAAAGGTGATGAACTAGCCTGAATTTTTGAGGATTGAGGTAAGATTTCAGCAACTTATTCTCTTGTTTAAGTTGCTTGGAGTGTTGTAAACTTAGGGTTCTTGAGGGAAACNATCTCCATCACTGGAGTGGCGACTCTAAGTCAGTGTGTTGGTGTATTAAGAATACACTGAACAGGTCAGACAAAATACTTTTTATGTTATTGTCAACACATAAAAAGATTCTGTAAAGCTTGCTAATTGCAAATGTCCTAAATCCTGAGAGCAGAGTATAACCTACAAGTTAGTTTCTACTCACTTTGATCTACCAAATAGTGTGGTCAGACAACACAAACGTGATCCAATATTCCGGATAGGATGGGTGATCGAAATCACTTAGTGGGATTACTTTGGGTTAATAAGGAATCCACACCGAAATGATATTCCCTTAAGAGCCTAATCAAGAGTATTAATTATTCTAGACTGCGCAGTGATCCCATAAAATATTTATTGGATTATTAGAATAATTATAATGGTATGATATGGCAGGCAAGGACTAAGATGTAATTACTCGAAAGGTGCTGACATTAATAGTTAATGTTACCTTGGTGTATATTACGAATATCAGTTAAGTGGAGGGACTATTTGCTGGTATAACGAGTGAAGGGCTTCTGAATAATATTCATTTACTTGAGAGTATTCAGTTGCAGTTATTTAGTGGACTTAACTGCAATTAGATTTATTATTTGAGAATTATATGAGATATATGGACCTCAAAGTAATAAATCAAAAGCTTAAGTAAGTGGGGCCCATATGGACCTAACTTGGAGCTAAAGATATGGGAAGAGAGTCTTTCTCTATAAATAGAGATAGGGTTCATAAGATAGCCCACCCTAACTTGTGTATCTAAAACTCTCTCCCAATTTAGAATTCAAGTTATGACCTTTATGGTTTTAGAAACCCAAAATTCGTAATATATTCCCGTCGGAATTTAAAATCGCGTTTTGAGGTATTTCGGAGCAGAATTGGAGATTCTCTATTTCACACAAAGTTGTAGAAAATTTGATTTTCTACAAAAAGCATATATCATATAGGCGAATCTGATCAACTGTTAGAGAATTATGGCCGAAATACAGCTGATGTATCTTTTCGAGTTTTCGACGACTGATCCAGAACGTGGGATGAAGATCTGGGATTACATGCAAGCGTTTAAACGGTATGTATCTGATCTTNATAATCATAATGGTTATCAAATTTCGAAGAAGTCTAGTAGACTATTTGGACTGATTTTTGTTAATTTTAAGTAACGAATTAGTTAAATGGTATAAGTATCTTGGTTGAGCTTGAACTAGAATGGTGATAGATTAGATGCTTACAATGGGTGCTTATAACTCTTGCTTTTGAAATTATTAGTATGATGCTAATGAATTGATTGGACTCGAGTTGTATAAGAAAAATTGAGGTTATAGATGTAGGAATGTTGGAGATTCATTTATAAAACAACTTCGTTATGTTAGACCATGAATCTAGGTGATTGTGGATGAAACTATCATATTGGAAACCTTGAGGATAAATCTAAGTCTAAGATGGTCTGGTTTACTTATTTTNTTGTTTTAATTCATGCATCCTCATGTGATCCTGTGAAGGGAAAATAGTTATTTGTTTCCGCTGCACAATTTAATCTAGACCCTATTTTCCCAACATTATGGCCATTAACAATGTTTATGGTGGTGACGGTTTACCGGCGAGCATGCTTCATGTCAGTCAGTGTCTTTGATGACATTTACAAGAAAGATCTTGAGAAGGTCTCTGGTTCAGATTTAGATCGAGAGAGAAAATTTTTTTTTTGAGAGAAGAGAGAGAAAGTTATAACAAAAGTAAGTGAAAATGAGTATTTCCCGTTGGAGCAGCGGTGACGACACCGAAGAAGTTGAACAGGTGGTAGGGGAGAAGAATAATTTTTATTAGAAAGATAAGGAAGGGAACACGTATAACATTTCTATGGAGTTAGCATTTACTTTACCGTACAATTATTATTGTCTTTTCAACTGAGAAATTGATTCCGAACCAACTCAAATTCTCGTATGTGCCACGTAGCGAAGAACCTAGCTATCAGATTAAAAGTAAATGGACGGAGTAGATGNCATCTTAATAGCACCCAACCATTTTAAATGCATGTTTCGAACTAATATGTATGTATTTTCTTTGTATACAAAGCATGGCATGTAATTTATGGATACTAACAAACTTATGATATGAAGAAAGCATTGAGAAACTGATTTTACTTCGGAAAAAATGCATGCTTGATAATATATCATGTTTTATGAAATATTTCTCATGGATTGTGAACTATTGTGACTTCAAAACAATCATATATCATGTTTATAAAATATTTTTTCTCATTGATTGTGAGTTGACTTTAATCTTGCTATCATGATTAATGTCAATGAAATGATGATTATGTTTGGAAAACCATGTTTTACATATGTGGAGGAAGTTGTGTTTGATATGTTGAAACCTTTGGAAGAGACGAGAGTCTGTTTTATCGAGTGTTTTCTCGATGTGAAACCCAGCTTTGGAAAATGTGACGAAAAAGAATTTCTGAACGTGATCGCCTAAAGACGNTGTATGTATATTTTAACATCACAACATAAAATCATGATAAAACACGAAAAGGAACCAGAAGGGTTTGACACCTGTAACGCTCCCTTCGGTCCTCTCTACGCTCCGGATCTTGCATTTTCTTGCTCTACCTCTTAAATCTAGGTTCTGCAAATGATTTGGTGTAGATTTAGGAGGTTTTTGGTGGGAGAATAATGGTGGGTAAATGAAGGAAGGGTGTTGGTCGGCCTCTTCTCTTCTTCTTCCTTTCTTTTTCTTTTTTTTTTGTTAGATAACTAAAAGGAGAAAAAGAGAGATCGTGAGGGAAAGGGAGAGAGAAAATGTCTGAGATATTTTGGAGGCGAAAGGTGAGATCGTGTGAGGTAATCCTCCACGTTTTTTTTATTTATTTTGGTTACTCCCCCAAGATGGGATTTGGTAAGATTTGATTTGAATCCTTAACCAATGTGAACCTTTGATTTTCATAATCCTAGGGTCCATATAAACCCTAAACCTTAAAAGGATAACTAACTAATTTAGAAACCAACTAACTCTTCCGTTTTTTTTTCACACATTTTTGGGAGAAGGAGAATTTCTCTCCAAATNACGAGAGTCTGTTTTATCGAGTGTTTTCTCGATGTGAAACCCAGCTTTGGAAAATGTGACGAAAAAGAATTTCTGAACGTGATCGCCTAAAGACGGTAGTGGCATCTCACTACCGGGCTTGATAGGGTTCACGAAGACACGGAGAACCGTGTATACCTTAGGTGGACTGGTGCCTGTGTTACTTCCACTCGGATTCCCGCCCGAGTGATCTATGATTTGGCATGTCATGGTTCCACGGATCATGCCTGACGATCTGTGCGTTGGAATGTCATGGTTCCACGGACTTGGTGTGTGAGTTAGCTTGACAAGGTTCCCTCATCCTTACGAGGGTGGGTGTGTTGTCTTGCTATGGTTCTGCGACCTATGTAGGTGAGCGAGTTGGCTTGCCATGGTTCCGCGACTTACGCGGGTGAGCGACTTGGCTTGCCAGGGATCCTCACCCTTACGAGGGTGGGTGAGTTGGCTTGCCATTGTTCCTCACCCTTAGGACCAGTTACACTTCTTGTATGTGGATTTCAAAAGAGATGAATTTTTAAAAGGGGATTTCTATAAAAAGGACATTGATTTTCAAAAGGATTCTTCAAAATAGTTTTCGAACTTTAACTTAAAAGACACACAACCTATATATATACTACTATATATTATCACTAAGGTAAGCTTGTGAAAGGTTGGAGACTTTCTACAAGGATGGTGGATCATGCTTATCCGGATGTGGTACACCATCTGAGGCTTTGCTAGTGTTTTTGTCTTCGGGGCGGTATGGGACGTCAGGAAGATAGGTACATCTAGGGAAGTCTGGGAAGTCACGATTATTTCCTAGTAAACCATTTTTATTCGTGGTGTCGAGTAACTAGTTTAGTTGAGGTTCGCATGCCTGCCCGATGGGTGTTAGACGCGAGGAAGGGTTGTCGGGGAACCTTCTCTGGATTAGTTGGGGGCCCTTGTCTAGTCTGCAGTCGTCAAATTGTGCGTACTTAGTATTTAATCTTGAAGTAATTCTGACTGGGGTAACCCCACTAACAAAAAAAAAGGGGATTTTATTTGCCAATAATAATAATAATAATAATATCACTAGTATTAGTAATATTTAGAATTTGTAGTATTGGCAATATTAGGAGTATAACAAAAAGAAAAGGGGTTTGTTACCTATAATAATGGTATTAGTAGAAATAGTAGTGTTTTAAACAAAAAAAAAATCTGCAATGAATATATATATTAGTAGTGTTATTAGAAAAAAAAGGCAGTAAGAAAAGAAAAGAAATAAGACAAAGGAAATAAAAGAGCTTAAGAGAGAGACTTGAGTGAGAGAGAGGGAAGAAAAAAACGTGGGAGAGGAGAGGAGAGCTGAGTTCGAGAGAGAAGAGAGGAGAGCTGAGTGAGAGATCTGCAAGAGGAAGAGAAAGAGAGAGAAAAAGAGAGACCACATATGGTAGACCTTGCAGATCTCCTATTTGCTGGTCGGATGTTGGTGAAAAAGCTATGTGGGGCCCTGAGGTGATACAAGAGACCACAGAAAGAATGAAGTTAGTGAAAGAAAGAATGCTCAAAGCACAGAGTCGACAAAAGAGTTATGCAGATCGTCGCAGACGACCTCTTGCCTTCAGTGTAGGAGACTATGTATTTTTGAAGGTATCCCCTAGGAAGGGCATTCGACGGTTTGGACTACGTGGGAAGNTTTTTGAAGGTATCCCCTAGGAAGGGCATTCGACGGTTTGGACTACGTGGGAAATTGGCTCCAAGATATGTGGGCCCCTTCGAGGTTTTGGAGCGTATAGGTCCTGTAGCTTACAGAGTTGCTCTGCCACCCCATTTGGAGAGGGTTCATAATGTTTTTTATGTATCACAGTTGAGAAAGTATGAACCCGACCTGGAACACGTCATCGATTGGCATAACTTAGAGTTGGGAGAAGATGCCTCGTACGATGTTCAACCTATTCAGATTGAAGATCGCCAAGTGAAGGTGCTNGAGAATTTCTCTCCAAATCTCCCATGATTCCCACATCAGATGGGATCAATATCATATCTAACAAATCTCTTAGATATCCATATATATATATATATATATATATATTCCATATATTTTCTAAGCTTCAAAACTCCAAAACCCCACGTTTTTAACAAGCTTTATAGATGATGTAATTTTCACGCACCTGTAGTTGGTTTACCTTAACCCAACTGTTCAAAAATGGCCTGGTCACGTAGGTCCTATTGGGTCCACGGTTAAAATTTTCTGGGTATTGCATAAAAATAAACAAAAGGAAGAAGAAGAGAAGAGGCGGACCAGCACCCTTCCTTCACTTACCCACCATTATTCTCCCACTAAAAACCTCCTAAATCTACACCAAATCATTCGCAGAACCTAGATTTAAAAGGTAGAGCAAGGAAACGCAAGATCCGAAACGTAGGGAGGACCGAAGGCAGGTGTTATAGGTAGGGGGTCAAACCCTTCTGGTTCCTTTTCGTGTTTCATCATAATTTTATAATGTGATGTTAAAATATATATATATATGGGAGAGAAATCGGTTCACAAAAAAAAGGGGATCTAAAATCCCGGTCTGTATACTATTTAGGTATTTGATTCTGTTATATCATTATTATGATTTTGCAATTGATTTAAACTGATTTTAAATCATACATAAAAATAAACATAAATGATATATGGCTCGGATAGCCAGGTTCTGATAGCCGACCACAAAATATGGATTTCCGCGGAAGGTAGTTCTGATAACTACAGGCTTTTGGTAACCTGAAACATAAATAAAATAAAATGTTTATGTAATTATGATGATGTATGTTGATATCATATTCTGTTGATGTTGTGATCTTTTTTTTAAAAAAAAAACAAAAAAAAAACGTGATCATTTTAGAATCGGCCATGCTTTTGGGCCATGCAGAAGTCACGTTTCAGGATGTGGAAGGCCACAGTTGGGGATCTATTCAGCAACGCCTTTTCTGTCAATAGCGTTGCATTTTACTGATTTGTGTCATAGCAACACGTAAGTTAGTATGTTGTGACCAAAACCATATTCTAGCAACACTTCGGGTAACGGAAGCGTGGGGAATTATTATTTACTTATTGTGTGCTCACTTTCAATCATTTATTTATTTTTATTTTTAGATAATTGATTTTATGATTTTATTATTTTAACCTCCTACTGGGCTTAGTTCACCCCACGAATCCATTGTCCCCACAGAGATGCAAGGCATCGCCGGGGAATAGGTACGCGGGTAGTGAGGAGAACGCCGATTCGGGAGGAGATCTTAAGTAGGTGATCGTTTGATTTAGTGAACACTTAATTAATTATTATCACATGGGTACAGGGATTATTTGACTTTCCAGCACGTTTTAATTTATGTTCATGAAATATTGATGGTTAAACTTAGTAAAGTTTTATTAGATGAACTGTGTTTTTCTTCTGAACTTGAATAAATTAAGTGGTGATTTCTCCTGTTTTATAAGTGGGATTTAATCCTGGATGGCCTTAAAATGATCACAATAGATAGGGGTGTTCATGGTTTAAGTTTCATGAATTTTGTAGTCATTTGATTAGGTTTTCAAATTTTTGAAGTGAGACTATGTGTTCTGAAAGTATGTATTCAGATCAGGTTACCCATGTTTACATCGATTTCAAATCCAAAAAGTTGGGAACCATTTCTAGGTCAATATACAAAAGTTCTAGATCTTTTTGTCTATTTTCCAGAACAGTAAGTAGATCTGAGTTTGGTCTTAAAATGGGTCTTCTAGAAATTTTTAACCGAACCATGTCAGTTCTGCCTGACATATACAAATCTTAGTTTTTGTGTTATTTTATGTGAGTTTTGGTTTAATAAAAATATTTCAAAAATGTTAGCGTGTACAAGAATCCTTATGGTCGTTTCAAGATAGAGGTTTTACCTTTTAGATTTAAAATGAGGTCCGGATGGATTTTACAATTTCAATTAGGTCTATTGTCGTTTTTAGAAACAAAACTGAGTGTTTTAACCTCTTCAAGACCTAACCTTGGTTTAAATTAGTCGGTTACTTTTGGTTGAACTAAAACCCCTGGACTTGGATCTCCATGACCCATGGGCTTTCGAATTTAGGGCGTTACAATTTTGGTATCAGTGCATAGGCCCAGATTTACTGGGCTTGTGTGTTTTAGAATTTCTGGTTTTGGCGTCTTAAAAAAAATATTTTTTTCCTTTGAATTGGATTATTTAATTTTAATTATTTTTCCTTAGGGGTAAGGGTAAATAACTAAAATTCTTATATAAATTGGATGATTGTATTAGTTAATAATACTAGACTAATCGCATAGAATAACATAGTTATTTCTTCTGAAGGAAATGGCACGCGGTCAATCACGAAGGACTCTGACGGATGTTTACGAGGCAACATCGGAAGTGAATCGAAACGGAGCCAACCCAAGGGACCAACAACAGCAAGACAACTTGGGGACTAGGACTCAACGACTGGAAGACAACATGGACAGGGTGGTGGATGTCCTTGGAAGAATTTCTGACAATATGAAGGCCAATCAACGACAGCCGCAGAACCTACAAGAACCAAATCCAGCAGGGACGTTTGAAATCAGACAGATCAGTGTGCTCAAAGAATTTCAAGCACTACACCAGAGGAATTTAAGGGAACTGAGGATGCAACCAAAGTAGAAGAATGGCTGATGAATATGCTGAAAAAGTTTACCACTATGGGAGTAGCTGACAGAGACCGGATTAGGTTGGCAACATATATGTTCGAAGGGGAGGTTAAACACTGGTGGGTATCAATCACACGTACCCGGGATGTGGGCCATTGACTTGGGCTAAGTTCGAGGGTATTTTTCTGGAACAATACTTTCCAGAAACTGTACGTATTCAGAAGAGTATGGAGTTTATGGGACTGGAACAAGGTGAAATGACTGTCACCCAGTATGAGAAGAAATTCACTGAGCTGTTGCGATTCGCACCCCATGTCATTGCAACAGAAATACTTAAGGCGCGTAAGTTCCAGACGGGTTTGAAGAATGCAATCAGAAGTAAGGTTGTTCCTTTCTGCCACGTAACATATGCATGTGTAGTTGAGACTACTCTCGTAGTTGAAGCAGATTGGACAAATAGTCAGAAGGAAAGAGAGCAACGAGAGCAAAATAAAAAGCATAAGCCTAATCCACGGTCAAATCAACGATCTCAAGATTTCCGAGGAGGTAATGTCAGGTCTCAGAACTAGAATGAGGAACCGAGAAGGTGTTTCTGATGCAAGCAGGAGGGTCATTTAGTAAAAGATTGTCCACAACCACCACCAGGTAGGCATGAACAAACGCCAAACAACCAACAGCGACAAGGCTATGGACAACCCCCGCAGCAGTATGCATGACAACAGAACCATCAGGGAAGACCTCAAAATCAACAGAGGAACAATGTGCAACCCTATCAGCTGAGGCCACAACAGTAAAACCAGTATAGAGTGTAGGGGCATGTTAACCATCTTGCTCCCCCGGAAGTGAAAACCGAGAACACCGTTATCGAAGGTAGCTTCCTTATTTATAGTTCTTGGGCACGAGTATTATTTGATTCTGGTGCGTCGCATTCATTTATCTCTGAACATTTTGCCATATCATTGGGTTTAGAATCTACACGAATATAATCTGCAAATTGCATCTCCACTAGGGAAAACTATTGTGTTAACTAGAGTATGTAGAGACTGCTCCCTTGTTTTTGCTGACAAAGAATTGTCTGTTGACCTCATTCTTATGAGAATGGAGGGGTATGATGTAATTCTCAGAATGGACTGGTTGTCCTATTACCTTGTTACACTTGACTGCTTCAAGAAGAGAGTTACCTTTACCACATTGGATCGACAAAGATTATTTGTCCAACGAGATAGAGAGAGGATTTTTTATCCGATTCTACCAGACATAAGGAGGCGTAAAGAGTTTGTGGAGCAAAGAGCCCTACTTGCATATCTTGGTGAGGGAGGGAAGTTTGTAGATGATGAAACGGTGGTGGTTCGTGAATTCGTCGATGTGTTTCCTGATGAGTTACCTGGACTGCCCCCACCAAGAGAGGTTGAATTTGCGATCGAAGTTCAACCAAGAACAAAAGAAATTTTCGAGCCACCATACCGAATGGCACTGCTGGAGTTGAAAGAACTAGATAAGCAGTTGCAAGAGTTGCAACAGTTGGGATTCATTCGAGCAAGTGCTTCGCCATGGGGAGCACTAGTACTATTTGTGAAGAAAAAGGATGGGTCTATGAGGTTATGTGTCGACTATAGGCAACTGCCCCTTCGAGGTCTTGGAGCGTATAGGTCCTGTAGCTTACAGAGTTGCTCTGCCACCACATTTGGAGAGGGTTCATAATGTTTTTTATGTATCACAGTTGAGAAAGTATGAACCCGACCCGGAACACGTCATCAATTGGCACAACTTAGAGTTGGGAGAAGATGCCTCGTACGATGTTCAACCTATTCAGATTGAAGATCGCCAAGTGAAGGTGCTAAGAAATAAGGAAATTCCTCTAGTTCAGGTCCTGTGGAGGCACAATAAGATCGAGGAATCTACGTGGGAGAAGGAATCCGACATGAGGAGACAATACCCAGATCTTTTCTCGGTTTGAGGTATGCCCTTTTTAAATTTCGAGGACGNGCCCTGAGGTGATACAAGAGACCACAGAAAGAATGAAGTTAGTGAAAGAAAGAATGCTCAAAGCACAGAGTCGACAAAAGAGTTATGCAGATCGTCGCAGACGACCTCTTGCCTTCAGTGTAGGAGACTATGTATTTTTGAAGGTATCCCCTAGGAAGGGCATTCGACGGTTTGGACTACGTGGGAAATTGGCTCCAACCTGCGGCGTTCATGGACATATCTAGACCGTTCCGTGGTGGTTTTTGTGGATGACATACTCATCTACTCAAAGTCAAAGGAAGAGCATGAGGAACATCTGAGGACTGTTTTGCAGACACTGAGAGAGCATCGTTTGTATGCAAAAAGGAGTAAATGTGACTTCTAGATGAAGGAGGTATTATTTCTTGGGCACGTCATCTCTGAACATGGGATTTCAGTGGATCTTACAAAAATCTCTATAATTCTGCATTGGGAACGCCCTGAGAGTGCGTTTGAGATTCGAAGCCTCTTGGGCCTAGCAGGTTATTATCTGCGGTTCGTTTAAAACTTTTCCCGACTTGCAGCACCACTGACTCAGCTGACTAAGAAGAGAGTTAAGTTTTAATGGAACCCTGAGTGTGAAAAATCTTTCGATGAGTTGAAGCGAAGGCTTACAACCGTACCTATTTTGATCACACCAGAATAAGGGCTAGGTTACGTAGTTTATTGTGATGCCTCACATAACGGGTTAGGTGGTGTGCTGATGCAAGATGGGGAAGTGGTAGTATATGCCTCAAGGCAACTGAAGAATCATAAGAAGAATTATACTACGCATGATCTGGAGCTTGCGGCAGTGGTGTTTGTATTGAAACTGTGGAGACACTATCTCTACGGCGAAAAGTTTGAAGGTTTCTCAGATCATAAGTTTAAAATAAATTTTCACCCAGAAGGAACTGAACCTACGACAAAGGAGATGGCTTGAGTTTCTCAAGGATTATGACTTCTCGCTAAACTACCATCCTGGAAAAGCAATCGTCCTGGCTGACGCACTCAGCCGAAAGAATCACGAGATGGTAGCAGCACTTCAGATGCTTGAGATCATTGATGAATACGATCTTCAAATTATGAAGGAGACTACAAAGGCATGTCTAACCATGTGGTGGTGGAACTAGAAATTGTCAAACAAGTGGTGGAAGCACAAGGACGTGATGCAAAACTGCAAGAAATCAGGGAGAAGATTGGGACAATGGAGTCACTAGAAGGTTGGACTCAAAGGAAAAATGGGGGTTTGCAATCCAAAGGAAGGTTGTGTGTACCGAAGGATGAGGAATTGAAGAGAAACATTCTGACAATGGCTCATGAGAACCTTTTAATACATCCGGACAACACAAAAATGTACCAAGATTTAAGGAGGCAATTCTAGTGGAAAGGGATGAAGCGAGATGTGGTGACATTTTTTTCGACATGTCTTACTTGTCAGCAGGTGAAGATAGAACACCAAAAGTCAGCAGGACCCTTACAACCGCTAAAGGTGCCAGAGTGGAAATGAGATTTTATTACTATGGACTTCATCAGAGGGTTACCAAAAATACAGGAACGATTAGATAGTATATGGGTGATAGTCGACCGACTCATTAAATCGGCATACTTTCTACCAACTAAGGAGACGGATATTATCGCAACCCTGAGTGTACTATATATCAAGGGGATTATGGTACACCACGGGGTACCTCTGTCGATTGTTTCGGATAGGGATCCGTTCTTTACATCAAAGTTCTGGGAAGGGTTTCAGGATGCTATGGGAACAAAGCTGCATATGAGTAAGGCATATCATCCTCAAACCGATGGACAATCAGAAAGAACAATACAAACCTTGGAGGATATGTTGCGAGCTTGTGCAATTGACTTTCAAGGTAGCTGGAATGAACACCTGCCACTTATTCAGTTTGCGTACAACAATAGTTTTCATGCAAGCATTGGGATGGCACCCTATGAAGCCTTGTACGGGAGACCTTGCAGGACACCTTTGTGTTGGTCCGAGGTCAGTGAGAAAAGTGAGATGGGACCAGAGGTCATCCAACAAACTAGCGAAAAGGTACGAATCATCAAGGAACGCTTACTGGCTGCTCAAAGTCGACAAAAAAGTTATGCTGACAATGGAAGGAGGCCACTTGTTTTCCTAGAAGGTGACCATGTATTTTTGAAAGTTAGCCCTAGAACCGGGATCAAGCAATTTGGAAAAAAAGGGGAAGCTTTCACCAAGGTACATTGGACCTTTTTAAATTTTGGAAAGGATTGGAGAAGTCGTATATAGACTAGCATTACCGTCGTAATTGGCTGACATCCACAATGTGTTTCACGTGTCTATGCTACGGAAATACAACGCAGACCCCGCTCATGTTATTAATTGGCAAGAAGTTCAATTAAGTGAGAAAGCCACGTATGAAGTGAAACCCCTATGTATCTTGGACACAAAAGTTCAATACTTACGTAACAAGTCAATTCGGTATGTGAAAGTGTAGTGGCAGCATCACAGCCCGGAAGAAGCAACGTAGGAGTTAGAGTCCGCGATGCGAGTGAAGTACCCAGAAATGTTCACAGGTACTTAACTTAAACCCATTTTGAGTCTTAAATTTCGTGACGAAATTTTTTTTAGGGGGTAATGAAGTAATACCCAGAAAATTTTAACTGTGGACCTAATCCCACGTGACCAGGCCATTTTTGAACAGTTTGCTTAAGGTATGCCAACTACAGATGGGTTAAAATCACATCATCTATAAAGCTTGTTAAAAACGTGGGGTTTTGGAGTTTTGAATCTTAGAAAATATATGGAATATATATATATATATGGATATCTAAGAGATTTGTTAGATATGATTTTGATCCCATCTGATGTGGGAATCGTGGGAGATTTGGAGAGAAATTCTAAATTAGTTAGTTATCTTTTTAAGGTTTAGGGTTTATATGGACCCAAGGATTAGAAAAATTAAAGGTTCACATTGGTTAGGGACTCAAATCAAATCTTACCAAATCGTATCTTGAGGGAGTAACCAAAATAAATAAATAAAAAGGTGGAGGATTACCTCACACAATCTCACCTTTCTTCTCCCAAATATCTCACACATTTTTTCTCTCCCTTTCCCTCACGATCTCTGTTTTTCTCCCAACACCCTTCCTTCATTTACCCACCATTATTCTCCCAGCAAAAACCTCCTAAATCTACACCAAATCATTTGCAGAACCTAGATTTAAAAGGTAGAGCAAGAAAATGCAAGATCCGGAGCGTAGGGAGGACCGAAGGGAGGCGTTACAGGTAGGGGGTTAAACCCTTCTGGTTCCTCTTCGTGTTTCATCATGATTTATGTTGTGATGCTAAAAAAAATATATATATACATATATGGGAGAGAAATCGGTTCACAAAAAAAAAGGGGATCTGAAATCCCGGTCTATTTACTATTTAGGTATTTGATTCTGTTATATCATTATAATGATTCTGCTATTAATTTAAACTGATTTTAAATCATCCATAAAAATAAAAATAAATGATATATGGCTTTGATAGCCAGGCTCTGATAGCCGACCACAAAATGTGGATTCCCGCGGAAGGCAGTTCTGGTAACTGCAGGATTCTGGTAATCTGAAACATAAATAAAATAAAATGTTTATGCAATTATGATGATGTATGTTGATATCATATTGTTCTGATGTTGTGATCTTTTTCTTTAAAAAAAAACTTGATCATGTGAAAATCGGCCACGCTTTCGGGCCTGCAGAAGTCACGCTTCAGGATGTGGAAGGCCACGGTTAGGGATCTGTTCAGCAATGCCTTTTCTGTCAATAGCGTTGCATTTTACTGATTTGTGTCACAGCAACACGTAAGTTAGTGTGCTGTGACCAAAACCATATTCTAGCCACACTTCGAGTAAGGGAAGCGTGGCGAATTATTATTTACTTATTGTGTGCTCACTTTTAATCATTTATTTATTTTTATTTTTAGATAATTGATTTTATGATTTTATTATTTTAACCTCCTACTGGGCTTAGCTCACCCCACGAATCCATTGTCCCCACAGAGACGCAAGGCATCGCCGGGGAATAGGTACGCGGGTAGTGAGGAGAACGCCGATTCGGGAGGAGATCTTAAGTTGGTGATCGTTTGACTTAGTGAACACTTAATTAATTATTATCACATGGGTACAGGATTATTTGACTTTCCAGCACGTTTTAATTTATGTTCATGAAATATTGATGGTTAAACTTAGTAAAGTTTTATTAGATGAACTGTGTTTTTCTTCTGAACTTGATTAAATCAAGTAGTGATTTCTCCTGTTTTATAAGTTGGATTCAGCCTGGGCTGGCCTTAAAATGATCATAATAGATAGGGGTGTTCATGGTTAAATTTTATGAATTTTGGAACTCATTTGGTTAGGTTTTCAAATTTTTGAAGTTAGACTATGTGTTCTGAAAGTATGTATTCAGATCAGGCTACCCACATTTACGTCGATTTCAGAACCAAACGGTTAGGAAACGGTTCTAGGTTAAAATACAAAAGTTCTAGATCCTTTTGTCTATTTTTCAGAACAGTAAGTAGAATTCAGTCTTAAAATAAGTCTTCTAGAAATTTTTAACCGAACTGTGTCAGTTCTGCCTGACATATATGAATCTTAGTTTATATGTTATTTTATGTGAGTTTTGGTTTAATAAAAATATTTCAAAAATGTTGGCGTGTACATGACATCCTTATGGTCGTGGAAAGATATAGGTTTTACCTTTTAGATTTAAAATGAGGTCCAGATGGATTTTATAAGTTAAATTTGGTCTATTGTCATTTTTTTTAAAAAAAAAAACTGAGTGTTTTAACCTCTTCAAGACCTAACCTTGGTTTAAATTAGTCGGTTACTTTTGGTTGAACTAAAAGCCCTAGACTTGGATCTCCATGGCCCAATGGGTCATGGGTTTTCGAATTTGGGGCGTTACACGTATGTATCATCAAGCATACTGATGTGAAGGACTGCCCAATCAGGGGGAGTATACCCATGCATGCATTTGTCTGACTGGACCTTATCGCGCTATACTCTTTTTTCTTTGTGAAGGTTTTGTCCCTCTGGGTTTTTCTTGTCAAAGTTTTGAATGAGGCAGCCTATGCGAGTCCAGCACTCTTCTAAGTCTATTGTACTCTTTTCTTTAGCTCAGGTTTTGTCACCCTGGATTTTCCTGGCAAGGTTTTTAACGAGGCAATTATCTCAGAATGGTGGACATCTAAGGGGAAGTGTTATAATACATAAGGTGGCTATCCACCATGCAATATGTTATAAGGTGGCTTATAACGTATTCTCACCCTCCTGCAGTTAACACATCTATAAAAATGTGTCAACTTCTCTGCTATACTTATCCTCTTCTAACCTTCTATATATATATATATTCCCTTCATTTGTAACTTCAATAGTTAGTTACATATATACATTTTTGTACGATCAGTTTGTATGTTGAGTAATGTTTATAAAACAGTGAATAAGAGATATCTTCTTCTCACTTCTCTTGTACTTGTATTTATACTTCGTGTGTAAAATCATAACAATGGGGAAATTGTTATAGTAATTAGATTACCAACTTTTTCTTAAAATGAGTCCTCATGTCCGCTCTACAGAGCATGAAATCACCTATACAATTGATAGTTAAAAATTTGTTAATATAATATTACTTTATTTAGTTATTATTTAATTATTTCATTACTGAGTTTAATTTGTTGTCAATTAATGAAAATACACTATTAATGAAAGTTTCTAGTGAGAGAGATCACAGTTTTATAAATGGGTAAGGTTCCGCAACCATGTTTCGTAGCCAATATTAGTACAAATTTTTTTGTGGGGCCTACATAGAGAGCATTCAAGGATTGTTCTTTTGCGAGTTGTTCTACTCACCACATAGATCATCATCACAAAAAATCACATTTTTCTAAAACTTCTAACCCCTTGGTTACCGGTCCTAACCCTTCATAAATTTCCTTTATATGCATTTTTTTATTGAGAGCGGATCGGGGTACATTTAGTATTCTTACATTGAGTGTACATTGGCTTATAGGACCCACCTAGAGATGAATCATGGGTTCATTTTGAGTTAGGATATTCTCTCCATCATGTTGATCATCTTCAAAAAAAAATTAACTCATTCTAAAACTTGTAACCCCATCATCCATAGAGTGAAATCAATGGTAAAATGATAGCTCAAACACTATTAATTTTTAGTGATTTTCAATCACCGGATGATGGGGTTACAAGTATTAGAATGAGCTAATTTTTTTGTGAGGATGATCAACATCATGGAACAATATCCTAACTTAAATTTAGCCCCTGATTCATGTCTAGGTGGGACCCACAAGCCAATGTATACTCAATGTCGAATAACGAATGTACTCCGATCCGCTCACTTTTTTTATTTATTTCAATTAATCTATATGAGCCACCCCCAACCCCACGCATGTAGCGCGTGCATCTCCTATACATGTGCTTTGTGAGTGTGAATTTGTTATCCATAAACACTCATTTTGCCTCCTTACACGCGCTACGCAAGTCTGAATTTGTTGTCCACTGACAAACTCACTTTACATCCTCACATGCGTGTGAGTAATTAAATTATGCGGCTCATTATTTAGGTAACCCCTTCGTAAAAATATCATCCATTCAATCCACTCCATGTGAACCTATTGGCAAGTGTAAATAAATAATAATGTAACAAGGCACATCCGATATTTTTAAAAAAAGTTTTAAAAAAAAGTGGGGATGGACAGATGGTGTGACAGCTAAACAGCTATTGTCGCGACCTAAGATCATCACTACAAAAAAAAGTTAGCCCTTAGATCATCTTTGCATGGATGCACAAATAGGTGTAAGTAAAGTATAAGAATAAAATAGATATTAGGTTGACCCACTGGTACTATGTATATGCTTATGTGATCTAGGCGTTGAGGAGATCATCGTAAAAAAAAAAGTCAGCCTTTGGATCAACTCCATACGACCTAATTGACAAGTGTAAAGCAAGTGTAAATAAATAAAAACTTTTGTTAACATGTGCCCTAAGCAGAAACCCAAATATCCCAACAAAATTTGAACAGTTCCTAAGGACCAAATTTGTTCCAATTTTGACCCTTGAGGCCCCCTCCCTTCTAGAAGCCTCTTTGCATCCCTATCCCCTTCTTCATTTTTTTTTATTTTTTGTTTTGTCAATTATGTTGTAGCATCTCATTTCTTCAGTTTTTTCATTTTTTCATTTTTATTTCTACACTTCATTTCTTTAGTGAGCCCCATTCTTTTTAATGTTTTTTCATTTTGTCAATTATGTTGAATCTGCTACTGCTTATCCCAAAAATAATTCAACAAAATAACTTTCTTATGTTTCAAAACCAGATCATTTAATCTAGATTATCCTAAAAAAATTCAATAGAATAACTTTCTTATTATTTTTAAAATCAAATCATTTATAAGTGGGTTAAAGTGACAAACCATCAGGTATCATATCCCATGATGGATGACAATTTGATTTACTTTCTCGATGACCCACCATCATCTTTTTTATTTTATTTTTCTAATCTCTTACAACAAAATAAAACCGAATTGTATTTATTTTCTTTACGACCCTATGTACCAAAATATCTTTTGTGACAATATTCTTTTGCCGCCAGTAATAAATATTTTTTAACAAAAGATATCATTTCTTGTTATTTTAGATAATTTAAATAACATATATAGCATCATCATATAAATTTTAAATACTTTCATTTGAATTTAAAAACATCCTTAGCATCCATTTAAATTAAAAGAAAAACATATGTAACAAACATCCTTCTGTAGAACATCAATTGTTTACATTAGTTCTAACTATAAATCAAAAAAAATATATATATACTTGTTGTTTATAGATCTTCCTCTGTATCACCAACTTGCAGTAAATATGTACTCCATTTTTTCCTTACATATTTGTTGTTGTTGAGTATGTATTTATCAATTAAATGACTTCTAATCCCATCTTGCCAAATGAAGAAAATATGCCAAAATATGTAAAAATCAAAACTTTCAATCAATGTTTAAAAAATGGTCATTATAACGGTAACGTTCATACACTACGCCAGAAATGGCATTTTTCGACATGCAAAAACCGTCGAAAATCATAGTAATTGACAGTTTTCAACTGTCGAACGGTCTGTCAAAAAACATGTAGTCAAAAAATTAAACGACAGATTTCGACCGTTAATAGTCTGTTTAAGAAAATGACAGTTTAAGTCTGTCATATCGTCAGTGACTGATTCTATCCGTCAAAATCCCCCTTTTTAACTTATCATTTCATTTATTGAATGCAATTATATTCTATTTTTTCTTCATTTTTTTGTTAATTCTCTTTCTTTTCTATCATCAGCTATGTATCTAATAGAGCTTCAAACTCAAAATTATAACACAAAATTTAGTACTTCATTAATCAACAAAAATTTACATTAAATTGTGTATTTTTACATAAAATATACAAAAGAAAATTATAGGGGTTACAAAGTCTACAAAAAGGAAAAAATACATCTCTTGCCATGGCGTTCCTTTCATCTTCCTTTAGAGTATCGGTCTTGGAAATCTGAGCAAATCATTTTCATCTCCTCAATCGTTGTGGATTGTGCTAAAAGTCCAAACCTGAGAAAAAAGAATGCCAAGGTACAAAGACAAGCACACATATCTATTAGCAGCTAATTTATTTTTTTAACACTAACTTGTGAGTCTTATAGTAAAAACATTTGTGCTACATAAGTACCTAACAACACATCAGAGTCAACGCTCAAATTCATTCTTTGTTCCTAATGAGCCAATTAAGAATATGTAATAAGAGTACTAGCACTCATACATTAACCACTTGGTGATGATATATATCTTTGCATCCTTGTAATACATTATCAGTAACTTCTATTCATAAAAGAAATCAATATAACAGATAATGCAGTATATACTTACAGCTGAGTACTTATTAAGAGTATGAGATCCATGACCCACCTGCATGCAAGAGAGTAACAATTTAATTATCCCAAATAATAAAGGATGCAAGCAAAAAAAATCCTGATGAATCACCATATTATGTCCATATGGAAAAGTAATTAATGTCTACTATCGTATGAAATAGTCATCCCAAGTGTGATTTTGAGAATAAATCACTATAAAAATGAAAACAAACATGCTCATGGGCATTAGCTATCAAGGCCATTCATTCGTGTTCGTGTGTATTTTTCCAGCTGTCCCATGCTCACAAACAACCCATGTAACTTAACATGCATTAACTCATGCTTATTACTTGGGATATTTTGTACCAATACAGCTTTTCCATTCTTCCTGGTACAAATATTCTACCCTGACTCATATATATATATATATATATATATATGTGTGTGTGTGTGTGTGTGTGGTTTAGGGTTTCAAATTTAGATTAACACTGTGAATCTCACATCAATACTACATTTTCCAACTTGCAGCGTAGAAGTCCTTAAAACCTCATGAACACTTAAAGCAAAACAAGGCAACTAGAGGCAAGCCAATTATAAGCTGAACTAAAATAGATAAAAAAACAAAAACACTAAAGAAAGAAGCAAGCTTAATACAGTTAAAGCATAACTCAGATTGCATGTTATCAAGAATTCAATACTTCCAAAATTTAATAGTTCACAGTGGCAGCAAATTAAGAATTCATTAACATACAAATGTCATATACGAACAACTAAACATTAACAAACACATCATATATTCATGAAACAAACACTAATTTGATATATTAACAACAAAACTTTTGATGAAGAAAAAAAAACTCCACCATATATATTAATATGTAATACACTATGTGATAAGAACGTCAAATCTTGCCTTAATCTCATATAGAACACTAATAGCCCTCTCCATCTCCTCACCAAATTTTCTTCCTTATTCTGCTGATTCACCTATTACCACATCATTAGTAATTTCAAATTCAACTCAAATAATGCAAGAAAATATAGCAAAAGTCATTTGACACTAAGTTCAATAAAAGCACTTTGTCATTTTTGTTGGAGTCCTTTTCCCGGCAATGAATCCTCTAACACTGATTTCATGTCTGTACACCAATATCTTATTTAGCACCAATTTGGATTGTCTCAGACAATTAAGCTTATCCAAACAGTCTAATGATAATTTAACAAGGGAACAAGCAAAGGACACCTACAAGTGGTTGGTGAATCACAATAATTCAAAAAAATGAAGGACATGTTTGTCAAAAACAACTATGAATTTGATTCTCATCATCTACATTTATGTTTTATTTGGACTATCTTTGGTCAACGACATTGATACTATATAATTGTGATAGACTTGAACTAGACAGATTCATGAACAAATTCATTATGGAACTTCACTAATGCAGATTCTAGGACAAAAAGGATCAATTATACTAAATATAAAAAAAAATTAGAAGAAATGGGAGATCAGAGTTTTTGCTGCTGCTAGCCAACAGAAGAATATGTTGAAGGAAAAAAAACAACAAATAAAACTAAAAACTAAATATAGTATGGAACTAAAAGTTCAGCAGCAACATGCCCTTAGATTTACATGAGTATCAAAAATTTACAAGCCAAAATAAATCTTGTTAGTCTACAAAATAAATAAAATACAAGTAAAGAATTCATGATGGAAGAGCATAACCCATCATAACCGAACTATTTAAGAAGCTTTGTTGATTTAAAACAGTAAGTTTGAGTCAATCTCACTTTCATAATCAGTTACCCATCATAACTGATCTAAATAACAACTTGTGTTGATTTCTACAACAAATTTTTCTGGGTTAATCTCTGAATGTAATTAGCACCCCATTTCCAGTCTTTTCCCTTTGCTTAGTAAAAAATTGCAAGGCTTAGAAAATGCAAAACTAATCCTAAAGAGATAATCAAATACAATGGAAGAAAAAGAAATACAACTTAAAGAAACGGGGAATGGATCTCTTATTGCAATAGAACATTCAAAAAATTCCTATACAGTGATAGAACATAATAGATACAAAGAGGGTAGATATATAGATCACATAAGGTAGATAATAGATGCATAAATTATTTCCCATAGACTTTAGTGAAACAAAAACTAAACAAAACAAAACTAATTAAACACACAATTTTAAAGTAAAACTTGAAAGAAAGAGTAAGATACAGAGAGCTTGGAAGGTAGGTAAGGGCTTTCATATACGTAGTAAGGAGGAGCGTGGTAGAGTTAGCCGGTGTCCTTAGGCAAGTAGTCTTGGTCCCAAAATCTGAAATGTCCAATGTAGAGAAACTTAAATAACTCCCTAATTTCTAAAACCCTAAATTTTTTAAACCCAAATTTCTGCAACCAAATCATTTGAAACTAAATGAAATCCCTAATTAATGAAACTCCTAATAATTTATGCAACCAAATCGTCTAAAACAGCCCCCAATTTCATAAGCGACAAACTAAAAATGGGATTCAAATTTTTGGAGAAAATAATGAAAAACAAATGGAGGGGGTGATCATTACGCAGAGAGAGAGAGAGAGAGAGAGAGAGAGAGAGAGAGAGAAACTTTACCTTCCGATAGTGTTATAGAGAGAGCACGGTGGTGGTGGTGGTGGTGGTAAGAGCGCAAAATGTAGACAAAGAGATCAAAGTGAGTGAGCGAGAGAGAGAGAGAGGAAGTACCTGAAACCATGCTTCCTTTTAGAAATTCTTGTGTCTAATAACTCCCTTGATTTCAGAAACCTAGTTTTCTAATAACCCTAATATTTTGAGTAAAGGTAAGAGAGAGACACGAAGGAGCAGAAATAAGAGAGGAGAGTAATGGGGGGACGAATAGTGGTAGAGGTAGAACTTGGGGTGAGTTCATGCGGGAAAATAAAAAATTAAACCAAAACATTTCGCGCCCCGATTTTTAACAAAATTGACGAATTATATATGTCAAACCACGTTATAATACAGCTTAGGGATAACTGACTGAAAAATTAACGCATTTGAAATGTCGAATCTAATTTGACAGAGATGGTTAGTTAATTTTAGCATCGTACAAGTGTCAAAAAATCTTGATTTTGGCGTAGTGATATACCGCTATGTTATCTCACTATAGTTTTGTTATATGGTTATATGGCCGTTTTTTACCGTTATAACGGTCATCACGACCGTTATTTTATTTAAAAAAATAGAAAATAATATAAAAAACTATTTTAGCATATTTAACATTTTTCTAAAAATTTAAAAACCGTTGTTTTATGTTATAACTGTCGTTATTTTTTGTTACTATGGTGTTTTCTGATTTAACAAAAATGACGGTTTAGGGGTCAAAAGCATTATAAGGTAATGGTACCCTACTATTATACTATTATAATGGTTGTTTTCAAACATTGCATGCAATGTATTTTGATTACTTATTGGTTATTATATACTACATGTTTTAGGCCATCTGCATTCTCTTATTATCATCAACTATGCACATAATGGTTTGCCATATATTAAACCATGCTTGCGTGCCAAATCTAAAAAGTATCAAGTTGATAGAACCCATTATATACAAATTTCAATTGCAACCCAAGAATTAGCAATGAAAGGAGTTGAATGAAGATTAGTTAAGCAACATCCTAAAAGTTCAACCGTTTAAGTATGAGCAAACTTACCTATGAATAAGTGAAAGTTGTGGATTTCAAAAGGCAACAGATTGCTACAAACTTGATTAGATTGACTGTTAGGAGATTACTTAGCAATTCAATATAATCTTGCACATAAAAGAAACATCATAAACACCACATTCAAAAAAGTGAACCAGAGTAAAAGAATAAGTAGTTGTTTAGGTAAAAGGTTTAACTCGAGTTTGAACTAACTGCACACATCAAGGGAATCACAACTAGCCTCATCATGTGTATTTGAACATCTCCTTAGCCAAAATAAAATAGCAACACCAACAATCACTGCAACCCAAACAAAAGCAATGATAACATAAAATAAAAAATAGGAAAAAGAAAGAGTGGAAATTGTACAAACCTAAAAATCAGTGTTACAAAAAAGTATATATCACCTAACTGAGCTTTTACCATGGTCTTGAGACCATCATTCCTTAACCCGTGAAACAAATATAGTACCACAAAATTATTTTTTTTTATTCATAATGACAAAGTGGATTCCATTTGGTTAATAGCTTCCAAATACAGCTAAGATTGATCAAAAAATAGCTTTCACTTGCTCAAAAAGAGCCTTCATTTGCTCGTTCATCAGCGTATGAAACAAAAAAATTAAAAAATATTAAAATTGACTTAAAAGAACTTAATTGGTACATCCAAAATAAAACATGAAATAAAATAGTTATAATACTTAAAGTATAATTACCTAAACCACAAAATTAATTTTATCTTGATTCATATAATGACAAAAGATGGCTTCCATTTGCTTATAAACGAAAAAATAGCTCCCACTTGCACCATATATCGGAAGTTTAAAATCATGATACACGTATCATTACATATCATATATCGAAAGTTTAAAATCACGATACACATATCGTATATCGGAAGTTTAAAATCATGATACATGTATCATTACATATCGCATATCAAAAGCTTAAAATCACGATACACATAACATTACGTATCGTATATCGTAAGATATGGTATTAAATTAGATACATATGCATATAAATATAAAAGTAAATACATAAAGTTTGAAACTTTAGATGCACCACAATACAACAAAACAAACCCAAAGATCTTCAGTATATCACATTTCATACACTTTTGTATAACAAAAATTAGTTTTATTGTATGTAGCATCAAATTTCATGCACCATACAACATAACAAATTATTCTTAAGCATTTACACAACCTCTTTTATCTAAAATAATCCAGAAGCTTCACTAACCTTTTTATTAAAAAAAAAAAAGAAAGAAAAAAAACTTTTAATGGAACTGTTGAAGTGTTAGAGTTGTGGAGGTGTTTGGAGTATGATGCCGTCAACCATGGAGGTGCCGTGAAAACCGATGCAAAGAGCCAAAATGTGAAAACTAGTCTCTCTCCCATCTCTCTCTATTATCTGGTTTTTCTTTGGTGCTTTTCCAAATCATTTGCTAATTTGATCGGTTTGTAGAGGTTTTCAGTTAGGGTTTGGTTAGAAATAGGTTTCCAGTCTGGGGTTTACTTAGTGTATCGCGATAAATTAGGCATAAAAATGAAACAGAGAAAAGATTATAAAAGGTCTGCCTTGCGATTTAGGGATCCTGGACCTTGTACAACTCTTGTCTCTCTTCCTCTTATCTCCCTCTCTCTCCCAAACCCTATCCACTTTCTCTGTCTCTCTCCCCTAAACCCTAACCAGTTTATTCCCAAACTTTAAAAATTTCTGAAACCCTGACCACTCTCTCTCCCAAAATCTTATATTTTCTAAGGCATAGGCTCCATTTACCTGTTCACTAACCTATGAAACAATAAAATATATAAAAATATTAAGACTTTAACTAATTTAGTTAGTATATCCAAAATAAAACATGGAATAAAATAGTTATCATACTCACGTATAATTATCTAATACTTTAAACAAAATATAGGATTTAAATTTATGTCTCCCTAAGTTTTTTTCTTCTTTTTCTTAATATGATTACTTGATTGATCAAAATTTTCTTTTTCGGGCAAGTGGTACTCTTATGGCCACCATGCGCTTATAAGTCCATAATCTTATTTTGTTTTCTTAATTCTACTTCCCCTTTCATTCGCTTTTGCTTACGACGCCCTTTTGTCGTTGAAGTTGGAGGGCAACAGACAATATCATCTCCAACAGTTAAATTGTTAACATCCTTGAGCTAGTGTCATTGTGAGCTTAATTAGGCAGGCCTTCTAGCCGAGGCCGACCAATAAGTTACCGAGTTGGCAATCTTTAACCAAGCCCAACCCAAGATCGCGTTGTCCATTGGGTCGATCGAGTTCAACCAGTCCAACTTTGACACGTAGTTAGAGCCCTTTATAATGAGGTGATTTTAGTGGGGATGATATGAATGAGGAACAGATCATCCTAACACCCTTGGATCATCTATTTGTTAGAAACTTAGATTTTCTATTGAATTAGTAAATAATTCCTTAAAGTTATTCTTGAAAATTCATAGATGAGTTAAAATTAAAGCTCTCTGTTTAAACTTAGTTATACATGAATTTCATAGAATTACATTGATTTTATCTTTTCGATTAGGCCACTTTGCCCCTCCTAAAAAAAATTATCTTGGCTCAACCACTAGTTAAGGGTTTGGTCATTGGATTAATTTACAAGGATAGAACTAGGTAGAAAGTACTCCATAGGGAACGTTAGGTATACAATTTCAATTCCTAACAGGTATCAAAGTACCTAGAAAGCGGAATCTTTTTAATATATACCAAAGGTTTTGGTTTGTGTTCTTAATGGATCATAAAAATGTGGAAATGCAACAGGAAAATTGGTTATGGTCTGATTATCTGATAAATAGGCACCCATTAACACCCCTATATCATTTGAAAAGTAAACATCATCATGCCACGTTGTCATCCATCATCATTATCATCATCACAATCCATCACTATGATCCAATATTTTAAAAATCAGATAAAAAATTGAACTGGATAAGGCATTGGATTTGGTCAATCTAGTTTGACCCGTGGTTGGCTGGTTGATGATGTTATATATTTTTTATTGAGTAATGCTACTTGTATATAAAAACTTTGACAAAATATTTGATAATCAGCCTCATGCCTCATAGGGTCCACACAGGCACGATCCAAGTGTTGATTTTTTTGTCATGATTTTTCTCACCACATAGATCATCTTTACAAAAATGCATACCTACTCTAAAATTTCTAACCATATTAAAAGTTTTATTTCGTGAAGATGATCTTTATGGTGAGAAAAATATTCTCACAATAAATCAACCCTTAAATCGTAACCATTTAAACTCCACAAAGATGTTTATCAAAATATGTATATACAAGTAGCATTGCTCATTTGATTCAGGATTCCTAGGCATGCGTAAATACCTTTTGAGACTGACCTGGACAAGCCATCAGATTGGATCAACCTGGTTGACCGGTGTGTCAATTATTTTAAAGACTTGGCTTGAGTTATAGTATACTGAAAAAAATTCAGAATAATTCAACAATTAGGTTGTGCGGCATAGATGGTAAAATTGTTAGACAAGAACTTCTTGGTCTCAAGTACAGATCTTTTCAGTTATCTCTTAATTATAAGCTACTTTAATATAGTGTGCAATATAGATTAAATAATAAAGGAAACATGATAAAAATATTAAATTAATTGTAAATTCAACAGGCCTTGGCTTCTAGAAGGAAGGGGGCCTTAAGGGTTAAAATTGGAACAAATTTCATCCTTGGGAGCTGTTCAACTTTTGTTGGAATATTTGGTATCCCATGCATGAAGTACATGCATTAAATGCATTTTAACATAACCTATAAATAAATAATGTCATAGGATATAGCCGATATTCTTAAAAAGATTGTTTAAAAAAAAGTAGGAGATGGACGCAGGGACAGCCGCTGGGTTGACTGCCCAGCTGCCTCATTTCTCCCTCTATGTTCCTTTCTTTCTCTCACCTCTAGAGGTGTCAATTGGGCTGGGCGACCCAGGCACGGCACGGCCCAGCACGGCCACGTGGCAGCCCAGCCCAGCCCAGCCCATCCCATTTCGTGCCTGGGCTGGCACGGCCCATTGGCTGGGCCGTGCTGGGCAGGCCTCTTGAGCCCAGCAGCACGAGCACGGCACGGGCACAATTTTGGCCCAGCCCAGCCCAAGCACGGCACACAGCCCAGCACGGCACGGAACCAGCACGAGCCCAGCATGGCACGGCCCAGCACGATGGGCCGGCACGAAGCACGGCACGATTAGAGCCGCTACGTGCCTAACGGTCGGCACGATGGGCCAAAGCACGGCACGGCACGACCCAGGCACGATAACGGCCCAACGTCAGTAAAACGGCTCTTTTTGTGTTTTTGACCAAATTACCCCCCTTAACAGCCAAAAAACGGCTATTTTCAAGGGTAATTTGGTCCATACATGGTACCCCACACCCTCTATAAATACTAACACCCCCCACCTATTTTCATCACAAAAATCACAAATCTACTCTTACTTTTCATCATATCTCTCTCAAAATCTCTCTCAAACTCACATCACAACAACAATTCAAGCAAGATCACTCAAAATCAAGGGCCCTCAACTCAAATTCAAGCAAGTTAGTTCAAAATCAAGGGTTCTCATCTCAAAAAAAATTTCTATTCTCAAGTTTCTCCCACATTTAGTTGAGGTATTTATTTTTTTATTTAATTTGTTATATATTATTACATAATTTGATAAATATGGATGCTAACCAATTCTATGAAGTTGATGATTCTAATGCCACACCCCCTCAAGCTTCCAACCAAGGTACCCCAGGTAGTTCTTGTGCCACTTCATCTAAAAGACAAAAAAAATCGGATGTGTGGCAATTTTTTACAGTTAAAGAAGTTCCATTCAAGGGAAAAATTGAAGAGAGAGCAGTATGTAATTTATGTAGTGCAACCTATTCATCTAAGTCAACAGGTGGTACAGGTCACTTAAAAAGACACATAGAAGCATGTGTTCCAAAACATGCTAATACTAATGACCCAACACAAGCCCAGCTCAAGGTAGGTAGTAGTGGATCAATTTCAAATTTTACATATAATCAGAAAAAAATGAGGGAGGGTTTAGCAGTTTATGTAGCTGGGGCTGAGCAACCATTTACTTTTGGGGAAGATCGTAGATTAGAGAGTTGGGTGAAGAATTATCTTCAACCTGGATTTAGTAAAGTTAGTAGAAATACTATTAGAAGTGATACCATGGAGGTTTATAATATGAAAAAACAAATTATAATTAATGAATTAGCTAACCATATTGGTGCAATTTCTTTTACTTCTGATATGTGGACTGGTATTAATAAAATTGGTTATCTTTCTCTTACTGCCCATTATATTAATAGCAATTGGATTTTAGTTAAAAAAATTATTGCCCTCCGCATGGTAGAATATCCTCATAGTGGTCAAAATATATATACATGTATTTTAGGCATTCTTAATGAATATAATGTTGCATTTAAATGTTTTAGTATTAGTTTTGATAATCATAGTGCTAACACTAATGCAATTGAATATTTTAAACGTAGTTTTAAGCCTCCTTATCAAGGACAATTATTTCATGTTAAATGTGCATGCCATATTATTAATTTAATTGTTCAAGATGGAATTAAAATAATTAATAGTGATAAAGATCTTAATTTTATTGATAAAATTAGAGAAGCAATTCTTTTTATTGTTACTTCACCTTCTAGACTTCAAGCATTTAAAAAAATGTGTGAAACTTATAATTTGAAGCCTAGAAAATTTAAAATTGATATACCTATTCGTTGGAACTCAACTTATCTTATGTTGAAATCATGTGAAGGTTATGAAGCAGTAATTATGGATTATTATAATCAACATGGTCACTCAAATTTAGAAATGGTAGATTTTGACAATGCATCTAATTTTTCTAACTTTTTAGAAATTTTTTATAATGCAACAAATGCTTTGTCAGGTGTTTATTATCCTACTACTTGTATTGCTCTTAACCAATTATATAATATTGCAGAAGCTTTTAGAGAATGTAGAACATATGCAATTTATTATAAAGTTTGTGAAAAAATGGAAGAAAAATTTCTAAAATATTGGGAACATATCCCACCTCTTTATTATTTAGCCTCTACAATGGACCCTAGAAAAAAATTAAATGGTACTATGACACTAATTATGGGCATTTGTAATATTTTACACATAGAAATGCATGATATATTTGAAAGTATTATAACTTTGTTAAGTAACTTATATACTTATTATGAAACAAATTTTGGTAATGTACAACGTACAATTATGATGCCACCACCAACCACTAGAACTAGAGATGCTTCTTGGAGATTACTTGCAGATAGTAATCAAATGGCAAGTATAGGTGGTACAACTGTAAAAACAGAACTTCATTCTTATTTGGAAACTCCGGCTCCACATTTTAAATCTGCAGAAGAGGCATATAGTTTTGATATTTTAGAATGGTGGAAAGTACAAGGTCAGACTTACCCAATACTTTCCATCATGGCACGTGATTTACTAACTCCTCCAGTGTCCACAGTAGCATCGGAGTCTGCTTTTAGTGCAAGTGGCAGGGTATTGAACGAGAAAAGGACAAGACTAAATCCAGATATCTTAGATGCTTTGATCTGCTTGAAGGATTGGGACGATTCAGAAAACAGAGAACAAGAAATCTATGATGATTTGGCGGAAGAATTTTCAAATTTAGATGCAGCAACTGATAATGAATCGAATTTAAGTTATATGTAAATTTTTTTCTTTTACTATGATGTAAATTTTTTCTTTAAATAACTTATAGAGGTTAGAGTAATGCAAATGATTGATAGTTGAGTGGATGCCAACCTAGTTGGGATATGCTCAAACTATAGTGATGCAATTCTCACCTTTTTTATGTAATTTCTGTATTCAATTTAAAATTAATATTAATAAATAAAGTTTATTAGTGGATTTTATTCAAAATGGTGTTCTAATTTTAAATTTTTAATATTTTAAATA
>MVGT01000462.1:0-28322 GCA_002174775.1 Macleaya cordata
ACACCAGAGCTGGCAGAAACATGCAGGTCCAGCGACTGTCCGATCAAGGTCGGCGGTACCGCACAAACTTTCACTCAATCGTAAGGGTCGAATTGGCTCGGAAGCAGACCAGCGAAATTCGTACCCGACTACGGCTGACTACGAATGGTTAGCCGAATTCATAACCTAGATCATTGGACTTTATGATTGTCCATCCATTTGGTGCGCGAAAATCAGGCATCGTCGGCCTCGTCATTCGTCCGCAAGCGGTCTCTGACGAGGAGGGGCATCTGTAGACGCCAAATTTTCGCACACTTGTGAAAATTACCCATTTTGGGTGCACCTCGATTTGCGTGTAAAATTTCGTCAAAATTGGCTTCACATGACCTAGCGGGCCCAATTTAGTCCCTCTTCGGTCGGACTGAGAATGAAAATTAAAATCAAAGAAATCTCAAATCTGGGTTAGAACCATTAAATTAGGAACCGTAGGGAGTCCACTTGGTTCTAGGTGCTTAGGTTTTGACACGTGTCGCCTTGGGATTGGTTTAATTGATATAGAAAATCTAATTTTGTTTAAAAGCTAAGGGACCCACTTTAATAAAACCCTTTCATTTTTCTCTTATTTCAGTTTTTTAAGAAAAAAAAAAGAAAACACAAAAGCCACGCACACCAAGTGTGCGGTTTGGGCTGCGTCACCAGGAGGTGACGTGGCAGCCCAAACCGCACACTTAGTGTGCGGTTTGCCAAAACGCACACCAAGTGTGCGGTTTGGGGCTGCGCCACATTAGTGACGTGGCAGCCCCAAACCGCACACTCAGTGTGCGGTTTGCCAAACCGCACACTAAGTGTGCGGTTTCCCCTTTAACCCAATTTCACCCACCTTTTTTTTGTGGGTCAACCTAACCCACACGCGTTTTTACGCGTTATTTTACCTGTTTTGGAAAATTTCATAGAGGTCCCTGCATTAACTGTTTCCCAAATTATTCTCCAGTCCCTCTATTTTCAAAAAAACCCTCCATTAATCTTATCTGGACACCTCACCCAAACAATTTCTGTCCACTAGTTTTTAAAAGATAAGATAGAATCTTGGGTGATCTTCACCCACTAGGACACTTGTCATTTATTGGGTGGAGCTTCCAAATCAACCAATCCTAGAGGCACACATGTGCCCTTCTAGAAGTTAGGGTTTTGCTATATATAGTATTAAGCTAGACATTTGAGGGGGCTTCTTTCCTTTTTTGGTTTTTTTTTTTTTCTTTCTCTCCTTTTCTTTTTAGGGTTTTGATCTGAGAAAGAGTAGTTTTGGGAGAGAGAAAGAAGAAGAGAGGGTGACGGAAGGAGTTTGATGAGGTGAGAGATTTTCCTCTTTTAGGTAGAGAGTTTCTTAAGATTCCAACACCATTTTTGGTGTGAGAGAGAGTTGAGAGAGTGAGTAGACAAGAGTTCCAGGAAGAAATGAATTAGAGATTTCTTTGGTTTTAATTCTCATTCATTAAAGGAGAAGTGGAATCTTAACTTGGGAGGTGGAATCTACACCATCCATCACAAACAAAGGAGGGCTCTCATGCATCCATCTTGAGATTTATGCACACTAGGTAAAATCACCCCACCTCATCTCTTGATTTTTATGTTTAATGCATGTAAAGCATGAGATGATATATGTTGTGATGTATGGAGTGATGTATGTAATGTGTAGATGATGATGTAGATGATAGTGTAGGTGATGATGTAGTACATGATGATGAAACCATGATGTAATGGTGGTTTTAATGTTGTGATGAAATATATGCATGATTTTAATGGTAAAAATGGTGTAAATATTAATTCCATGTTTATGTCATATGATTTCTAGTATGTACTACATGATGGATCTAAGTTTATGAAATGTGATTTGTTTACATACATGCATGTGATGTGATTCTTTGTTTTAAATATCTTTCCATGGCTATAAATAAAGTTTGGATGGAATAAAAGCATGTAAATTATGAGGTGATGTATGTTGGTATGTAAAGAGTGATGTATGTGCTAGCATATGATGATGTATGACATGATAATAAAATTATGATGTAATGAAGAATTTAATGCTAAAATGAAATTCATGCATAATTTTGATGATGAATGGGAGAAAATTCTAATTTGATGTCTATGTTATGTTATTTAGCATGAAATGCATGGATGTAGATTTTTCATGTGAGATGGTTTTTTTTACATGCATGTATGTATGTGATGTATCATGCTAAATAGATGTAAATCTTGGCTTTAAAGGCTCTTATGGTGAGTGTTCCATAACCTTGATATGTGAATGATATGGGTGAATTAGGGGATGATATAGTCTCTTTTGGTCTCACATGAGGATGGTATGTTTATTTTTTTTGTGAGAGTAAATACTATCATATTTCCATACACATAATAGGTATGAGCATATCATCATTTTTAATGTCATGTGGATGAATTTTTCTCCATGCCTTTGTTTAGTTGTCTCATAAAAAGAGAGCTAACAAGGCTTTGATTTATGTTGATTCCATGTTATCTTCTTGATATTCATGTCATTTAGCTCCATTATGGCCTAATGCATATTATGAACGGTTTGGATCGCCTAAATTCATCTTAGATTTAAAGGTTGAAGCTATTTTTGCTCTCTTTCTATTTATGCATGAATATATGATTTGGGTCCATATCTTTGAGGAAGAAATCTCCATGATGTGTGTTTTGCCATAATATGATGATGCATGCTTTATTGTCATGAAAGTGTGTTCTTTGAGTCTCTCACCAAAGAGAGCAAAAAGTGAGTTGTTTGATGTTAATAAGATAACATTTGCCTTGATCTTCATGTTGATTATATAGTCCTTGGCATGATGAACATAATGAACGGTGTGGATCGTTCGAATTCATTTGAGGATTAAAATTTGAGGCTTAACTTGCACTCTTTTTGTTACATGCTTGCTTCCATGTATAGTATGCTCGATTTCATACTCATGATTTCATAGGCATTGTTGGTGCCTTTCTTGCCTTAGTCGATGCTTATTGTGCTCACACTCATCTTCGTGTTTGAAGCTTTAGCATTGTGCATGCGGGATCAGGTTGCTTTATTTTACTTGTTTATTAATCTCGAGTAATTAGTAGCCTTATTTTTCATGTTTAAATTGCTTTAATAGCTTTAGGTTAAAATCGAATAAACCTTGCAATAAGCTACTTTTGGGCTTTTGGGCCCGTTCTCTCGTGATGGGCCCATTGGGCCTATCCCTGATGGGCCTTAGGGCCCATCCTTCCTCTTTCATGGGCCTTAGAGCCCATTCTTCTCCTTTTGGGCTTTAGGCCCTTCCTATAGATGTGGGCCCAAAGGCCCATCCCTTTTGTTGGATCCTTTATTTCAGTTCTTTCTTGCGGGCACATAGCCCATTTCATCTCTCAGGCCGTAAGTGCCTTATTCTTTCTCTTGGATCTAAGGATCCATGTCTCTTCCTATCAAACCTAAGGGTTTGATAGATCGCCAAACCCTAAAAACAAATAATAATAGAGATTAAGGTCTCTAGTTTAGTTCCCCTCTAGGGTTAGGGCTTGGTGCTTTAGATTCCCAGGTTGCATTAGCCTAGGGTTTCGTGTTATTTTCGAGAGGACTTAGGGTTTCACATGAGCTGAAATTCCTATTTTACTCTCACCTTTGTTTTAAATGTTTTGAAGTTTTGAAAGAAAATGTTTTTCAAAATTCATCTCATTTAGCTTAGGATTTCATGCATATAGGGTCAAGATTTTCCTAAAACAGATTAGGGATCTTTAGAAACCCTCGTGCGACATTAGAGCGTAGGGCATGCATACATCGCGTCCTATCGACGCTCGTTTTCTTCCCGGGCACACGTGCATGGTGTGATCCCTTTTCTCGGGCACGTCCTATATATTGGACGTGATCCTGTCGTGAGACTCACACCTATGGGTGTTATGAGTCTGTCTTTTCTCTGGGCACGTCTCATATCAGACGTGATCCCTTTTCCGGGCACGTGTCCTGATCACGTGATCCCTCTTGAGGTTCACATCTACGGATGCTATGGACCCTTTTCATCTTTTGGGCACGTCCTATGTTGGACGTGATCCTGTTGTGAGATTCACACCTAAGGGTGTTATGGATCTGCTTTTCTCTGGGCACGTCTCATATCAGACGTGATCCCTTCCTGGGCACGTGTCCTGATCACGTGATCCCTTCTTGAGGTTCACATCTACGGATGCTATGAACCCTTTTCTTCTTTCGGGCATGCGACCATCACGCATGATCCCTCTCGGGCACGTTTTATGTTGAACGTGATCCCTGTTTTCTTTGGACACGTGTATACAACACGTGATTCCATTTTGGCATATGTCTAAGGACATATTCGCCTCTTTTGTGAGAATCGCGTTCAAGGACGTGACTTCTCTGTTTTGGCGATGCACGTATACAACGTGTGAATTGCCTGAGTTTCATGTTCAAGGACATGACTCTCTCTTCGGCGCACGTGGCATACTGCACGTGATCGCTTCAGTGTATGGTGTATACAGCACCATGTCACTTGCTTGAGTGTACGTGTACATATTACGCGTATCACACCCTTTGCTTGTGCGTGGATATAGAGCACATCCACGTCACCTTGCTTTTTGCGCACGAGCCTACTGATGGCGCGTGTCGCTTTCTTTTGCTGCATTCAGCCAGATGAATGTATGCACCTTTTTCGCCCCAGAACTACCTATCATGACACGTAGATTTAGGGGGGCTTTTTCTTTATTCATTTATTTATTTATTTAGTGCAGTTGTTGTTTATATATAGCATTGCTTAGTTTTAATCATTTATCCCCTGAAAACTTTTAATCGCGAAGTACAGGCCGTCCTTACGGACGGGCGGTTGTTGGGTGCCTAACACCTTCCCAACCCGTACCATGATCCCCTTATCCATTTCTCTGACCGCAGACCTTCATTTGGACTATCGCCATGGTTTTTCTTGGAAAACTAGTTTTAGGGTGATTTTCCAAAATCTTGGGTCCTGATTCCCATAAATCAGGTGGCGACTCCATACCCTTATCACATTCATACACCCCCGCGTGGGCGAATCCTATTTCGCGTTTTCCCGCGTGTTCATCCTCTCTCTTCTTCGGAGGTGGAGAGTGTGAGTGCGCTGGGAGGTGCTGGATTCCGGCTCCACACCTAGGTTGAAGAACTGATGGAAAGTCTGATGGAAATTCCCTTGTGAGACAGTTTGGGACATATTCTGCTGCACAATAGGAACACTTCTACCATTACCTGTTTCTCCACCACTTCCTCTGCCTCTACCTCTAGATCTGCCTCTGCTTGAGTTTCTCTCCCTTGTAGCCCCAAATCGAAGATCATCTCCACTAGTATCTCCATTCAACTCCCTTCATACACTAGATGAAGAAGATGCTTGACCTGCATCATTTGCTGCCTCTCCTAGGTTCTCTTGGTTTTGTGACGACCCCCTCCTCTAGTTCTAGCCCTTCCCCTTCCTCTGGCATCATTTCTTCCAACACTTGAAGGACCTCTTCTTGTAGGCCTCTGACCTGGACCCATACATGTTCTTTGGTTGTGTCCATACGATCCACAACTATGGCATCTTTTCTGCTTCTTATGCTGGTAAGCAGGTTCATCCTCTCCCCTTCTCCTTGCTATTTTTGGCCTCCCTAGAAGTCTTTGATCTACCTTTGGAGGCTTCACCTCTGTGGATGGTTGAAAAGAAAAATAACTCATTCAACAATGAAACCCTAAAAGAATATTGTTATTTATATAACCCATGTGGGTATGTTTCCGATATAGTCTATTTATTATAAAATAAATACTCATAGGGGCCCAGTCACTTTTGTCTGCTAATGGGAGGATAGCACCAGCATATGTTCTCCTATATGCCTACACAGTATAATCCTCACTGATGTATCTGTAATAAATGCAACTCAAATTAATCCATAATTAGATTGAAATGAAATTTAAGTGAAATTGAAACTCAGAACATTTAAGTGTCATTAAAATGAAATTGAAATTTAAGTGAAATTGAAATGAATTAGACAATTGGAATTGAAACTACTTACTGGAGCCAATTGGGTTTCATTAGGGCCAAGACTGCCAAATCATAGCCACAAGGGAACCCCTTTACCTGCCATTGAACACATGAGTATGTCATATTCCTCACATCCACTATAAACTTTGCATTAACACTATTTTCTACCTCCTAAGTGTTAAGGGTAGACCCCCACACTATAAGAAAATTTGTTCCATTTTACAGATTGTCCAACTGTCTCTGTGCAGTGGGGACTAATGCATCCTCTTCCCACCCACTAACATCTTGCCTTCTTTTGTAAAAGAGAGTTATCATCATTGAATGAAATTTTTCAACCATCTTTGTAATTGGTTTATCTCTCAACTTCAGAATCCAGCAAGTGAATGACTCGCTAAAGTTGTTTGAGATGTGCTCACAATGTGTAGAATAGTCAAAATGGGATCTTGCCCAACTCTCTACTCCTTCCTTAAGTAAGTAAGTATGAGCTAATGGATCTAGACTCAGCACATCCTCCATAAGAAAGTTGAACTCATTCAACTTATAAGCCTTGGCAGCTGCCCATATCCTGGACTCAAGCAATTTTCTTCTGTATTTCTACTTGAAATTCTTAAACATATGTCAGAAACAGAATTTGTGGTTGCTGTTGGGAAACACCACCTCAATAGCTTTACGCAATCCCTTTTGTCTGGCAGATATAAAAGTCAACTTGCAGGGATGCCGAGTCAATTCTCCTTCTAGCTCTCTAAGAAACCTTGTTCAATTGTAGGTATCCTCAGAATTGCATATATAGATTGCCAAAGGAACAAACCATTTTTGGGATCTAAACCAGTAGCTGCCAACAAGACTCCTCTAAATCTACCTTTCAGAAAACAGCCATCCAAACCTCTGATTGGCCTGCAACCACTCCGAAAACCATCTAACAATGCTCTATATGAAATACACAAGTGCCCAAAATTCTTCTGTATAGGTTGCCTTGAGAATGTAGCTATACTCCTTGGATTAGAGTATCGCACTTCACTGCATATGCTTAAAATCATTTCATAGCTCTTGCTATAACTCCCATTAATCCTTTCCATAACATGACATCTTCCAGCCCATGCAACATTGTAGGAGATTTCAACTTGATAATCACTCCAAATAGCTTTCATAATCTCGGTGGGGATATATGTCTTCTCGTGCAACCTAATCCTTGTTTCTATGACATCTGCCACCCACTTAGCATCTTGCCAATGGGTTCTTAGAGTCACAATCTGACACACATTGATGTTTGTTGACTAATGATTTCACTTTAAAAGTGGGCTGCCCTAGTACCTTACTAGCCAAAATCATCCAACCACACCCTTGAGTATGCCTCCTACATTTAGCCCTATACCTGTTTGATTCTACCTTAATAGGCACATATGAAAACTTGTGTACTATTATATAGGTCTTTAGATGCTTCTTGAACTCATTACCTATAGAGAATTCCACCTCATCCAGATCCCTGTATAAGTCACCTGACTGCTCAACAAAATCTGTAAACTCTATAGGTGGAGATACATGCTGACCATCATGAACCTGTCCAGGCATATTCGCAAATTCTACATTAACATCATTTGTAGAAGCAAAACCTTGTTGAAAGTTGGCTACATTCTCATCACTGCTACGACCACTATAGTAATCTGAATCTGGATCAACTGGCCTTGGTTCATCATAATCACTGCTTACACTATTGTGATCTGAAGCTGGGTCAACTGGACTTGGTATATCATCATCACTACTTACACTGTGGTGATCTGAAGCTGGGTCAGCTGGACTTGGTACATCATCACTGCCACAATCTAAAGCTGATTCATCTCTGAACTTGGTACATCTTCCTCAGTAGGGTACCTCTACTCCCCCACTACACTAGCTTAAGTATTAGTTAGATGACACCTATCTTCTTCTACTAAACTGGCTTGAGTGACAACTTTACTCCAAAAACCCTCTTCAGTATCATCAAAAAGTGTTTGAGCAGTTCACTTGTAGGAGCACTAAAAACTTGACACAACTGTCACCACCACTCAAGTTTAAACTCTTCCTACAACTTCCACTTTGTAAATTATTCTTGGCATTTGCAAGCAACCTAGGACTTCTCCTGATAGGAGTAAATATGGGACCTGAATTTTTGTGCACAAGTTTTTTGGGAGTTAATCGAACCACATGCCTTTTTGTTTGGCTTGTTGTATTGTTTGTACATCCCTGATGCAGCCCTCCAGGAATTGATTCAAAATCAGATGAATTACACAACTATAGGAATAAATTGATGTGACATATTTTATCAACTTCTACCTGACTCCACATCACTAGAAAGTCCCTATCACTCACAATTGCTTCTCTAAAACTATTACATAACCAAACAAGTTCATAGTCCAACTCCTCAACAAGATTCAATTGTTGTTTGAGCACTTTTATCGTACTAGGTGGACTAATAGATCACCATCAAGGTTAGGGATCTCTAATATAATGCCCAACACAAACTCATCAATGGATAACCCTGCACCAGGAATTTTGGGTGGTACCCAAAATCCATTTTAGTGAATTCTCACATTTCTCATCGGATGTGACACAAAATTACTGCACAATGGAAGCATGTTAGTAAAAACAAATCATATCAATATATAGAAGGGCCTTATAAACAGATGACATTCTACAACAAAGAAAACAAAAAACCCACATATATGCTAGAAATGTTACTATCCAAATAGGGCAAAGATCATCTATATATGCAATCATGTTCTTCACATATGTTAGAAATGTTACCATGCAAATTGTATTAGTAGATTGCTTTCAAAATACTGATGTAAAAACCCTTCCCCTTATATTCAGAGACCAAAACCATGCCCTAAACTGTTTTGGGACCTGAATTTTTCCAACAAAAAATAAGCACCTAACATCAACCCAAACATAAACGACAACAAAAAACTAAACCTAAATGACTAAGACACAAATAAAAAACCTAAGGACAAACTGATTTAGATAGCTTGTATTTAAAACAACAAATCAGAATAATGTAATAACAACACAAAAAGGCCTAACACTATATAAAATCAACACAAAAGCCCTAAATTTTAGCATAAATTCTTCACAAATTTTTTGCACAATTTTTCAGTACAAAAGAGCCCTAAAGTTGAGATTTCTAAACAAAATCAAGTAAAACCCCTACATTAATCATCAAAAACTCAAAGATCGAAAGTCTCTACACTAAACCCTTCGAAAAGTCCTAAAATCAACTGAAATCACAAAAATAAATGAAGGCATAGGGCTTACTTGTTTCGACGAAGCATTTTGGTGGATGAATCTTCGATTTTAGAAGAAACGATCCCAAGAATGCCTTGGCATCAGACCTTCAATGGCGGAAAAGCTCGTACCTCCTCTCTCAAACTCGTCTCTCGTCTCTCCTCTCTCAAACAGTAAACTAGAAACAAACCTTGCAATCCCGCGTAATTAGATACATCACATGTGCTTTGCTAACATGTGGTGTATGTGCGATCTCTAATCGTCGAATATTCCTAGAATGAATACATCTAGAGATGTGTCCTATTACTGACATTAACTCAAGGTGATGAGAGGTTGAGTCAGATTAACGGCATTTAGGTATTTTTACACTGTCATGTGACCATCACGTGGGCTCCAAGATAGAAAGTTAACGATTCCATCCATTTCAGGGTCATTTCACAATTATCTGAAATGTCAGGGTTATTTCTTAGTTTCAATAACCTGACAGGGTTAGTTGCTCAAAATGCCTAACAAAAAATAAAAGAGAGGCGTTCCGATGCCTTCACTAAAAGGCCCTCACTTGCACCATGATTAGTAATCGTAGGATCACACACACTTAACGCTCTAGATGATTAATGATGTGGCAACAAAAATAAAGTTAAACTAGAATCGTTTTTGTTTTCGAGACTGACGTACTCCCTTTGGTACAGATGTTGACCGAATGGGCTCGCCCACTTCTCCCTCTTCTCTATCTTTCCTCCTCTCTTCCCCTCCATTCTTCTGCAACAAATTTCAGAGAGCTCCTCCCATTTTGTTATCTCTTATCTCCTAAAAAATACCTGCTGTTTTTGTTTTTTTTAAAGCAGATCCTTATTTGGAGTTAGATTTATTTATTTTTCTGGCCTCCAATCTTTAAGATATCAAGAACATACGAGAAACCATTTGAGAAGAAAATTTTGTTCGAATCAGCAATGAGACAGACAACTTCAGCAAAACTTTCATTAGTATATTGCTTTAGAAAATATATAAGAAATCATATTGAAGTGTAACAGGTCCAATAACAACAAGCTAGGTCTTGAACGGAGAAAAAGGTGAACATTCTTCACTCATGAAATCAAAGTTTAATCACCCAATATTACATTGTGACTATCTAACTGGTCTAAAATAGAATTATATAGTTCCAGTTCTCTCATCGATCAGAGGTATAACAAATCATTACATAAAGAGAGACAAATTCTGAAAAATCAACAAATGGTCCACATTATTCACTCGACCCTAAAATTTAAAAAATAAAAGAAACATCAGGGATCTGCTCTAAAAAAAAAGGCATAATAGGTAATTTTTGGGAGAGAAGAGATGACGAACTAACCTGAAAAACCTCTGGATGGGCTCTGCTCACCTCCCACCAGATCTAGTCTCGTCTCTCAATGCCATCGGATCTGCTTTTTTAAGTGGTAAACCCTAATTGCAAGTGTAGATGCCAAATTTTTGCACCCCATGTGAAAATAACCCATCATCGATACGCCTTTGTAACGCCCCAATCTGAAACTCAAATCTCTAGGAGATTGAATCGCATCTCAAGGCGTTAGGTTTACTATACTAGGTGATTAAACAGTACTAAAACAAACCGAAATAGAGGTTTATGAACCTAAATCAAAGTCAAGCTAATCTAGTTCGTCAGAACTTTAATCACCTCTAAAAATGGTTAGGCCCAACGAAAAATTTGCCAGAGTTCCCCTTGTATTTTCAAGGTCTGAAACCTGTCATAAACCTGTAGAAAAGATGATTTATCCACAATAAATATTTTCTAAATTATTCCATTCATCTACAATTGTCATATCATCTCATCCTGTCCAACCAACCCTATTCATCAATATAAAATACCTAGTCATCCACTAGGCTGGGTCCAAACCATAATTCTAAATCGATACTTCTCTCGACCAATAAAATAATACATAGATAAGGTTTGTTAAGTGATACAATATAAACATAAGTGTGTTTGTTTTACATTATATAGTTCAAAAGAATATATATACAAAGCAAGGAAAATAACTGCATCATAACTAAATAATAACAACACCTCAAGTATAATAAACCTGAGGTGGATACTCTCCCTATACCTGCCTCCTCAAATTACTTAACATTCAATCATCAACTGTCTCCTAGATTTCCTGAGCAAAAAGCCCAGTGATAACTTATAATACTAATAGGTAGTCACTAATATGAATTTAAGACAATGCAGGTTTTAAAGAAAATCGAGAAATCATAATACAGTAATGTAAAAGCATTTGGTACCTTTACTACAACATAAACCGATAACCATTTACTTACCCATACAAGTATATATAAACTAACAACATCTCACCATCATAATACTGTGTAGTGTAATCATCTTAGAGTGAAGAGGCCACGACTAGATGTTTCAGCTCTTAGTCAGTGAGCAAAATCGTGTTCCAACTTAACCGATGTGGAACCCCATCGTTAATTCCTGATTTCCAACTGAGCGACTGATTTATCGGTTTTTGTGAGAAGCACGCTGGCTCATGATTTGGGTTCAGGTGGACCCTTGACCATAATTTGTCGATGTAGTCGTTTTTGCGGTTGTCAGCCGTTTGACTCGTGCAGACATTTTAATGATCATCAAAATAATCTAGGAGTTGTTACACTCCTCAAGTCTTCGCCTAATCTAGGCAGCATGTAACCTCAATATTTCTAGAATTATATACGTACCTATCCAAACAAGGCTTTCCAAAAAGAGAAGTAGAATAACCTAGATTTCAATAGTTTTCCTATATCATGAGAGTCTCATTCCTGTAATGAGACAGGAAAACATAATGAAAATACGGAACAAATCATTGTTTTTAGGAAAACTTCAATGATTTGCTCGTTTAGGCATTACAAGTCCATTTTCGGATCACCTAAAAATATATATTATAATACTATAAGTTTTAATAGTAGAAAATACTTTTTCCTATAAAAACTAACATCCATGTACATGTTGTGATCTCCCATCTAATATTATTTTGAGGAGAGCCGGTAATATTATCCAGGGAAAGCCGGTAATAATCATAGTCGGGGGAAAGCCCAGCATAACATATATAGTCTATATTCCGAGGGAAAGCCCTTACCTAGGGAATCACCAACACATACCCAACAACTGGGAACCTCCATCCCATACATCATCTCAAAACAACTACTTCTCCCAACAAATGGAAGGAAGTAAAATATATATATATTTTATAAGAACCCGAAAAACCTATTTGGTTTGGAAATATACCCATCCCCAAAGCTCGGTAACGATTAAATCTCAATTCTTTTGAAAATATAGTTTATTTAACTATAAGTAAGAAAAGAATCATCCATATACTTATATATGTATATAACTCATTCATATATATAATTATTAGACTTTAGTTATTTTAAAAATAACTATTACTGTTTTACATCACTATGTAAAACTATACTTTTAGAGAATCATTTTCACATCAATACGACATCACAAATAAATCATGCATGCTTTGCAAATAATATAATTGATTTACAAATCTAAACCCTATCAAAAGTATTGAAAGTATTTTAATGGCTACAAGAGAGTATTTATAAGTTCTTACCTCAATTCCTGCGAGGCTAGCTCTTTATCGCTTTGTTCGCCTCCAATCAATGCATTGGTCCTAGTACAAACTCCCAACTACAAAAACATATTTAATTCACTTTCAAAACTCATTTCTATTCATACTAATTTCATATAAAATAGTCTAGGAGTCTAAATTCTAACTTAAATAATCTCCACAAAGGGTCCAAGTACCTTTAATCATTCTGTCTTAATACCTATAAACCTTTACTCTGTAAAAATACCTTATCAAATCAAATAAGGGTTTTAGGATTTCAAATCTAAATTATTTGAAATATCCTCTTTCAACTCAAAACTCTTTAATTTGTATCAAACACCTTGTAACATAAGGGTATTAGAAATCTATTTTAATAAAATCTCCTCTTAAAATCTCAATATTGATGAACTCTAAAATAAGGGGTTTTCAAAATTCATTAATTTCTAGCAAAAGAGTTGGACCTAATTTCCTCAAAATTACAACCCAAGTTATCTGAATTATGATGACTTTAAACTAATATAATCAACTACATAACTACCTAGTTGTACAACCCTTGTTGAATCCATCTCTAAGAAATCAACTAAGCTATTATCTATAACCTAGAACACCTAATTAGTAATCTATCAAAATATGAAGAATTTCACTAATTCAAATTACTCAAATCAATTTCAGCAAAAAAAAATAATAAATTGAGGGTTTTAGAATTCTATTCAATTAAGTAAAATTAGCATGAACCCTAATTCCTCAAATTCGGTAAGTTGAATGTCTAAAAAATCAATTTTTAACTAAATTAATTAACAACAATTAGCTTTGAAAATAAAAACCCTAATTTAGACTATTTCTAAGAAAATCATTAATTTCCTCTTTAGACCCTATTTATCCTAGAACACTTAATCTATGACTCAAACCCACTCAAAGAAATTAGACAAGGTAAGTAATAATTGGGGGTTTGAAATTGTCAATTTTACCTCCAAGTCACCAAAATCACGGCCCAACCGATCTCCCCATCGTCATCATCATCTTCTTCTTCTTCTCACGTTTCTCTCTCAATCTCTGTCGTCTCTCTCTAACTCACTCTCTACTGATTTCTCTCTCTAACTCTCTATTTCCCATCATCATCACCGACAGCATCGCCGCCGGCGTCATCTCTCTCTCTCACGGTCGTCTCTCTTCCTTTCCTTCTACTTCTCTTCCTTCTTTCTCTCCTTCTCTCTCCCGTCCTTTTCTCTCTTCTTCCCTTTCTTTCTTTCTCTCTTACTAACTCTCTATGATTTTAACACAAAACCAGACGGTGGATTTTAAAGAAAAGTTTAAACCAATTAGTAAAGATAGCTATAAGAAAAACATTTCGTTGTATGATGACGTACACAAATTTTGTACACACCATACAGAAAGGTGGGTTTATGGGTAAATTTTGGCGGGTCCGATTTTTGTGCGTGAGTAGTCAATATTCAATAACTTTTCGAGATCTATCCATTCGTACGGTTCGATTTTTTAAATTACCCTCCGATCGAAAACTCATTTATTTAATTTCAAGATTAATTATTTTAACACTAAGCTTAATTATTTTAATAATTAATTGGTTTTATAGTCAAAGAATTGGATTAGACTCTAATTGACTCGGATTGATATTGACTGGTCAACTAAATTATTTTGGGTCGTTATATTCTCCCCTCCTTATAAGAAATTTCGTCCTCGAAATTTGGCATACGTCAATCTTCAAGTAGCCTTGAGTAGTTGGAATAAATACTCATTACTTTCTTTACTCAACTATGTTTACATCACTAAATCTGCAAAGTAGTTTTATTATGCCATTCAATTTGTTCCTCAAAACATTTCCATCAATCTTTAATTTCTGCTAATAAGGTAATACAATTAACCTCATGATCAAATTACATTTCAAGTTTCTTTCCTTGTAAATATCATCACAATTTTTTAACTCAGAAACTAAAATTCTAGCAAATCCATATATCCTCAAGTGATACAGAACTTTTCATTTAGATAGTCCCTATATGCCTTAACTCTGTACAAGTGATGATGTAATAATTCCGTACATATAGCTCCTCTTCCATATTCTATTATATAATCACCAAGTGAGTCAATACATCATCTTTCCTTCTATTCAATATACTAACCACAACGTTGACTCTTTTCAGATAGAGTACAAAATAATATCACAATCTTTATAACCTCAAAATTTTATTCGTCTATGCTCTTCAAATTTAAATCTTTCAAAAGGTAGGTACCTAATATCTTAAGACCATAGTACAAGTCAAATTTCTCCTCAAATTAGTAAATGGTTATATGTCCTCAATGGAAAAACTATGGCTACGTTTTCTAGATTTTATATAGAGAGTATGCATTCATTCATATAACCTTAAATATTCCATGTCATTTCAACCACTCTACAAACTTTAAGGAGCATAATAGCCAACTTATGTCATACACTTCTATAACAATCGCCAATATAACAATTCCATCAATCTAGCCTAAAATAAATATCCTCATTGACTACAACTTCTCTAAGCTAAATCAACTACAATCTAGGTCTTAGGTAGATAACTTAAAATGTAATAATACAAGATTATCTGCTCTTAGGATTTTACCATAACAGAGTAACATAAAATATTTCTTTAAAATTCCATCCATTAAGTCCATAATATACTTGAAATGTTACTCTCCTATTTTCCTCAATAATGGTGCCCAAATCATAAGTTACATTTTCAAAATATTAGGCACCTAATAGGTCATCAAATACAATATCAATCTTCAATAATAAATATACACTATTGCTTGTCACCAATGAATAATACATCTCTAAATATATAATTCTTCAACTTCATAATCCTTAATATATAATTCTACTCAATCTCTACAAGAGTAGGTATCAATATAGATAGGGGTGGTTAAACAATTTATCAATAATCATCTAAATCAGCATCATCCCCATATCTCATATTCAATAAATTTTCAAATCCTCCTTATATCCTCATAATATGGACAAGTATATCCAAATATCTAATACTACAAGAGTCGACAAAAATCAAGAGTTATAATCTACAATCTAGGCTAGAACAAGTAATACCTATCACTAAAATATTTACAATCACATACACATACTATAAATACACATGTAGAAAAATTAAGAAAATAATAATGAGTCTTTTAATCATTATGTCTTTTAATCTTGAAGAGTTTTATCTTTAATGTCTTTTATTTACCTCCCAACTCGAATCTAGCGTTGCTCCCAACTATAATCTAATATTGCGTTCCTATATAAGATCTAATACTGGCGCTCTGATACCATGTCTGTAACTCCCCAATCTGAAACTCAAATCTCTAAGAGATTAAATCGCATCTCAAGGCGTTAGGTTTACTATACCAGTTGATTAAACAGTACTAAAATAAACCGAAATAGAGGTTTATGAACCTAAATCAGAGTCAAGCTAATCTAGTTCGTCAGAACTTTAATCACCTCTAAAAATGGTTAGACCCAACGAAAAATTTGCCAGAGTTCCCCTTGTATTTTAAGGTTTGAAACATGTCATAAACTTGTAGAAGAGATGATTTATCCACAATAAATATTTTCTAAATTATTCCATTCATCTACAATTGTCATATCATCTCATCATGTCCAATCAACCCTATTCATCAATATAAAATACCTAGTCATCTACTAGGCTGGGTCCAAACCATAATTCTAAATCGATACTTCTCTCGGCCAATAAAATAATACATAGATAAGGTTTGTTAAGTGATACAATATAAATTTAAGTGTGTTTGTTTTACATTATATAGTTCAAAAGAATATATATACAAAGCAAGGAAAATAACTGCATCATAACTAAATAATAACAACACCTTAAGTTTAATAAACCTGAGGTGGATACTCTCCCTATACCTGCCTTCTTAAATTACTTAACATCCAATTATCAACTGTCTCTTCGATTTCCTGAGCAAAAAGCCCAGTGATAACTTATAATACTAACAGGTAGTCACTAATATGAATTTAAAACAATGCAAGTTTTAAAGAAAATCGAGAAATCATAATACAGTAATGTAAAAGCATTTGGTACCTTTAGTGCAACATAAACCGATAGCCATTCACTTACCTATACAAGTATAGATAAACTAACAACATCTCACCATCATAATACTGTGTAGTGTAATCATCTTAGAGTGAAGAGGCCACGACTAGATGTTTCAACTCTTAGTCAGTGAGCAAAATCGTGTTCCAACTTAACCGATGTGGAACCCCATCGTTAATTCCTGATTTCCGACCGAGCGACTGATTTATCGGTTTTTGTGAGAAGCACGCTGGCTCATGATTTGGGTTCAGGTGGACCCTTGACCATAATTTGCCGATGTAGCCGTTGTCGCGGTGGTCAGTCGTTTGACTCGTGCAGACATTTTAATGATCATTAAAATAATCCAGGAGTTGTTACGCTCCTCAAGTCTTCGCCTAATCTAGGCAGCATGTAACCTCAACATTTCTAGAATCATACACGTACCTATCCAAACATGGCTTTCCAAAAAGAGAAGTAGAATAACCTAGATTTCAAATGAGACAGGAAAACATAATGAAAATATGGAACAAATCATTATTTTTAGGAAAACTTCAATGATTTGCTCGTATAGGCATTACAAGTCCATTTTCGGATCACCTAAAAATATATATTATAATACTATAAGTTTTAAAGGTAGAAAATACTTTTTCCTATAAAAACTAACATCAATGTACATGTTGTGATCTCCAATCTAATATTATTCCGGGGAAAGCCGGTAATATAATCCGGGGAAAGCCGGGTAATCGGGGGAAAGCCCGTAATATAATCAAGGGAAAGCCGGTAATAATCAAAGCCGGGGGGAAAGCCCAGCATAACATATATAGTATATATTTCGGAGAAAAGCCCGTACCTAGGGAATCACCAATACATACCTAACAACTGGGAACCTCCATCACATACATTATCTCAAAACAACTACTTCTCCCAATAAATGGAAGGAAGTAAAATATATATATTTTATAAGAACTCAAAATCCATTTGGTTTTGGAAATATACCCATCCCCAAAGCTCGGTAATGATTAAATCTCGATTCCTTTGAAAATATAGTTTATTTAACTATAAGTAAGAAAAGAATCATCCATATACTTATATATGTATATAACTCATTCATATATATAACTATTAGAATCTAATTATTTTAAAAATAACTATTACTGTTTTACATCACTATGTAAAACTATACTTTTAGAGAATCATTTTCACATCAATAGGACATCACAAATAAATCATGCATGCTTTGCAAATAATATATTTGATTTACAAATCTAAACCCTATAAAAAATATTGAAAGTATTTTAATGGCTACAAGAGAGTATTTATAAGTTCTTACCTCAATTCCTACGAGGCTAGCTCTTTATCGCTTTGTTCGCCTCCAATCAATGGGTCCTAGTACAAACTCCCAACTGCAAAAACATATTTAATTTACTTTCAAAACTCATTTCTATTCATACTAATTTCATATAGAATAGTTTAGGAGTCTAAATTCTAACCTAAAAAATCTCCACAAAGGGTCAAAGTACCTTTAATCATTCTCTCTTAATACCTATAAACCTTTACTCTGTGAAAATACCTTATCAAATCAAATAAGGATTTTAGGATTTCAAACCCAAATTACTTGAAATATCCTCTTTCAACTCAAAACTATTTAATTTGTATAAAACACCTTGTAACATAAGGGTATTAGAAATCCATTTTAATAAAATCTCCTCTTAAAATCTCAATATTGATGAACTCCAAAATAAGGGGTTTTCAAAATTCATTAATTTCTAGCAAAAGAGTTGGACTTAATTTCCTCAAAATCATAACCCAAATAATCTGAATTATGATGACTTTAAATTAATGTAATCAACTACATAACTACCTAGTTGTACAACCCTTGTTGAATCCATCTCTAAGAAATCAACTAATCTATTATCTATAACCTAGAACACCTAATTAGTAATCTATCAAAATGAAAAGAATTTCACTAATTCAAATTACTCAAATCAATTTTAGTAAAAAAAATAATAAATTGAGGGTTTTAGAATTCTATTCAATTAAGTAAAATTAGCATGAACCCTAATTCCTCAAATTCGGTAAGTTGAATATCTAAAAATTAATTTTTAACTAAATTAATTAACAACAATTAGCTTTAAAAATAAAAACCCTAATTTAGACTATTTCTAAGAAAATCATTAATTTCCTCTTTAGACCCTATTTATCCTGGAATACTTAATCTATAACTCAAACCCACTCAAAGAAATTAGACAAGTTAAGTAATAATTGGGGGTTTGGGATTATCAATTTTACCTCCAAGTCACCAAAATCACGGCCCAATCGATCTCCCCATCGTCATCATCATCATCTTCTTCTTCTCACGTCTCTCTCTCTCAATCTCTATCGTCTCTCTCTAACTCACTCTCTACTGATTTCTCTCTCTAACTCTCTATTTTCCATCATCATCGCCGGCAGCATCGTCGCCGGTGTCATCTCTCTCTCTCACGGTCGTCTCTCTCTTCCTTTCCTTCTCCTTCTCTTCCTTCTTTCTCTCCTTCTCTCCCGTCCTTTTCTCTCTTCTTCCCTTTCTTTCTTTCTCTCTCACTAACTCTCTCTGATTTTAACACAAAACCAGACGGTGGATTTTATAGAAAATTTTAAATCAATTAGTAAAGATAGCTATAAGAAAAACATTTTGGTGTATGATGACGTACACAAATTTTGTACACACCATATACAAGGGTGGGTTTATGGGTAAATTTTGGCGGGTCGGACAACGGGAATGGGTTGCGGGTCTGTTTACAGATTTTTTTTTAACCCATTAACCAAAAACTTGGTCAAAATCACAGTTTGCATATTAACCTCGGTCAAAATCACGGTTTGCATTCGATCTTGGTCAAAATCGCATTTTGGGCATCATATCGGCCTCATTCGGCGTCCGATTTTTACGTGTGAGTAGTCGAAATTAAATAACTTTTCGAGATCTATCCATTCGTACGGTTCGATTCTTCAAATTACCCTCTGATCGAAAACTCATTTATTTAATTTCAAGTTTAATTATTTTAACAATAAGCTTAATTATTTTAATAATTGATTGGTTTCATAGTCAAAGCATTGGATTAGACTCTAATTGACTCGGATTGACATTGACTGGCCAACTAAATTATTTTTGGTCGTTACAGCCGTGAGATGCGCACTAAACTGGCACCCGCATAAAATGTGGCCAAAATTTCGACTCAAATTGGCGTAGAATTAAGCGGAAAAGCGTGAAAGTGTGAGCGATGTACACAAATTAGGTGTACCTTGCATACAACCAAACCTAACCACCTTTTTTTGTCTTATTAGGTTAAAGGTTTTAAAATAGGTTTCTTTTCGTTATAAAGCAGATGCATCAAAACTACCATACACCAGCACTTCTTTTGAAAAACGTACACATCAGGGGTTTGTTTTGTTTTGAAAAACCTTTTAGGTGTACCTGCATACAACCAAACCTAACCACCTGAATGCTTTAAGTAACCAAAGGTGCTGGGTAATAGCACCCACCACCTATTTGACCAAAAACGTCACTCAGGTAGAAAAAAAGTTTTGAAAAGGTTCTTTTGGGTCACCAATACCCACGGTATTTTGAAAAATTTTAAGGTGGTGGGTAATAATCACCCACCACCCATTTAACTAATTCGTCAGATTCAGGAGGAAATTTTGGTTTAAAATAAAGGTTATTTTAAAGGGTAATAATCACCCACGAGCAACTTTAGAAGTTTTATTGGGGTGGGTAATAATCACCCACCCCATTTTCTCTCAAACAGCAGCACCACCTTGGCCGTTTGCCCCTAACGACCAGGGCTGCCCTAGCCGCCAGGGCTGCCTTAGCCGTTTGCTGACTTTTCTCTCTCCACTTGAGAGTTTCATCTCGGTTGTCGTGACACGCTGCGCATGCGCCCAACGGCTGCATGCGCCCTAGCCGTCCAAACAATTTTCTCTCTCGTCTGTCCTTTATGGATAAGGATGAATGAGAGCCATCCGATCATTTCGATGTAATGGTTGAAATCAGTCCTCCCACTCTCATTTTGCTATAAATAGAGGACTCTTCTAAGAGGCAAAACATACAACAACAACCTAGAGAGGCACCCTTTCATTTTGGGAAAAGTTAGCACAAGATTTAAGAGAGATTTCTAGAGAGAGAGAGAGAGAAACTAGAGTTTTCTTCTTTGTTTTCAAAACTTCCAGACACTTTCAAGTCAATTTCCCCTAGCCTTTTTTTCTTGTGAGAGATAATTTTCCACTCCATTTTCATTTTAGAAACCCACCAAAAAGGGCAAATCACTAAAAATGGATTGAGCATCTGTTGGATATATATTTAAAAAAATTGTTTTGTACAAATAGTTCATCAAAACAACATTGGAGTAGTGGTTAAGATTTTGGGTTCCCTCTTTGAGGTCAAGGGTTCAAACCCTCTCCCACCCATTATACTATATATATATATATATATATATATAATCAAAGACCGNCTGTTTTATCCTGGAGACGACGTGACTGAGAAACTGCTTGCACATTTGGGCAGAGCTGCGAATCGTCTTAAAGAGAGCGACCTAGTCCACGACTCATCCCAGCAAGTTCCTCTTGTTTTCAGTAAAATCTGGTTTTGCGATTACAGGTATTTTACAATTATATTTCCAACAGCATCAAAGTGGGATCTCTTGCTATACTTGGAGAGTGGGCTAAGGCTAGGTAAAATCTCTTGTTCTCAAGTTATTTTGTATCAGATCAATCATGTAGTATGTTATTCATCCAATAAATGGAATTTTTAAGCATTTCATGATATTTGATGTTTAATTTTCTAGTTATCATGCCTTGATCTATGGACTAGTTATATTATGTTTCATGCATGTTTATGTAAAAGTCTTTAATATGTAGTTTACATATTTAAAATAAAGTTTACTACATGTAGATTTTTATCAACATCATGTAAATGTCATCTTGATGAAATTAATGTTTCATGGATATCATGTTAGAAATGTTCAAATCATGATTTTCTTATGATGATAAGAAAAATGCCATTAGGTGATGTAGTTAACATGTAGTCATCATGTTTGAAATTACATGAATAAAAAATACAAAATCATACTCCATGAATAAATGTATGGTTGATGTTCTTTATTTTGGCATAAAAGTACACTTTTTGATCCATGAAAAAATGGTGGATTTAATAAAAAGTTGTTTACCCACTTTTTGATCAATAAGAATGTGTAGGTCTTGCATAAAGTTGTTTATTTACTTTTTGTACCATATAACTTTAAAGCTTTATATTAAAAAGTGATGCTTGAGCTTAGTGGGCAAAAGTTAGATTTTGTTTGAAAGTAATAAAAATCTTAGGCCCAAAATAACACTTTTGCCATTAAAAAGAATAAATCACTCCATAAGCTTTCAAACAAACTTTTGTGGGTGGGTTGTTGGGCCCACTTTCCTCCTTTTTGTACTAATGGCATGCATCACAGGCTTTAAGTTTAAATGTTAGGTTTTACAACCCACCTCTTTGCTTATGGGCTTAACAAGCCTATTTAATTCCAAACCCTAAAAACTAATAGCTAAATAAGATAATCTATCCTAAAATATTGGCTCTAGATTAAGGTTGCATTAGCAATAAGTTAATTGTTAATTTCTGGATTAGGTTAGAAATTTGCCTAAACTTGTTAAGCGAGACCACCATTGACACGCATGTAAGCCCGGTATTTGTGTCTAAGCCGGGTCAATGGTCTTGCTCGCTTAACTAAGTTGGATTAATTCTTAAACGAACCCGACATTGCGCTAATCCTAACATATTTTCAAAATAAAGAAAAGAAAAGAAGTTTTCTACTTAATCAAAGCATTTGCATTAGAGCTAAATCATGTTAAGGTTTAGAAATTCTTAAACAAGTTAGGAGTTCTAGAGGCATATCATTCATATTTTTAAAAAGAAAAAAAGTATTTCGTCGCCACGTGTATCCCAGTTTGTGCGTGTCTTAGACAAAATCCCATTTGGGTCACGTGCAAAGGGATTTGCGCGTGTCATCATTTTTTAAAAGTGAAAATACATCGTGTGTCACGTGTATTATAGTATACATGTGTCACTTGGTCTTGTATAATACCCAGTATCTTTGTACACCGAAGTGCGTACTCGTGGCTTCCCAAATTAGTCATGTGTATTTCGAGCACGTATGTGGGCCCTAGTTTTTCATATACAACCCATAGATCTTTACATGGTACGAGCCCCTAAATTGCTTGTACCCATGAGTGTGTAAACATGGCTCCCCAGATTGGCCACGTGTTCTTCGAGTATGTATGTGGGCTCCAGTATTCCCATGTACGACTTGTGGTACGAGTCCCCAGATTATTTGTACCCATGAGTGTGTACACGTGGCTCTCCAGATTAGCCACATGTCCTTTGAGTATGTATGTGGGCCCCAGTATTCCCATGTACGACTCTTAGTACGAGTCCCTAGATTACTTGTACCCGTGAGTGTGTACACATGGCTCCCCAGATTGGCCATGTGTTCTTCGAGTATGTATGTGGGCCCCAGTGTCCCCATGTATGACTCTTGGTATGAGTCTCCAGATTACTTGTACCCGTGAGCGTGTACACGTGGCTTCCTAGATTGGCCACGTGTTCTTTGAGTATGTATATGGGCCCTAATATTCCCATGTACGACTCTTGGTGCGAGTCCCCAGATTGCTTGTACCCGTTAGTGTATACACGTGGCTCCCCAGTTTGGCCATGTGTTCTTCGAGTATGTATGTAGGCCCTAGTATTTTCATGTACAACTCTTGGTTGCGTGTTTGCTTCCTTGGAGGACATGGCCCCAGATTCCATGTCCACCTCGTGTATGAATGGCAGAGAGTCCATTTACACTTCTCGTTGATCGTGGATAGAGATCCACGCCCAACATTGCTTGTTTGCGACACGTAGACTTGGGTCTACGTGTATGTGTGCTTGGTGTACGTGTATCATAGCTTACACATGTCACAACTTTTTTTTTTGGTGCGTGTTCTAGTTAGAACATGTGATATTTTTCTTTTTGTCCCAAAACATCAAATGCATGAAACATAAGATTAGAGAGGGGTCAGGACTTACTTTTCATTATATATACTCTTTCTTCGCATAATGTAATAATTCTAATCATAAAATTCTATCCAAATACCCTTAGTCGTTAAGTAGAGGTCGATCTCATGATCGGGCGGTTGTCGGGTGCCTAACACCTTCCTGACCCATACCAGGATTCCCTTACCAGGAAATTTTGACTGCAGACCAGCATATGGATTATCGCCATGATTTCTTGAGAATTTAGAAATTGCAGTGATTTTCAAATCTTGCATCCTGATTTCTAATAATCAGGTCGCAACTCCTACGTCTTTATATATACACCTCACGTGGTAGAATTTTTGTTTGTCTTTATTCTTGCCCACTCTCATAGTGGCATAGGAGTGTGGGGCCGGGTGAAAATTCACGGTTCCACAATAAGCTCCATGGAAAATTTCTACAGTGAGGGAAGAGAGAATGGAGAGAAAAATGTGAGGGGGAAAGAGATCAGAGAAAGGAACTCTCTGAAGTTTGTTGCAGAAGAAGGGAAGGAAAGAGAGAGAAGAGAGAGAAGTGGGTAGGCCTATTCATTCAACATCTATCGGAAAGGGAGTACGCTCATCTCGAAAACGAAAACGGGTCTGGGATTAATTTTACTGATAAAACTCTAAATTTGTTTTTCAGATAGTTTTTTCTCTATCGAGACCTTTGATTCGACATTTTGGTTAGTCATTTTCCCCTAATTCCTACCCTTCGTTCCCCAACTCTCTACATGCATTCCGTACTACAGGCATGTCCCATATAAATGCTTGTTGGTAAGCATGGTGTCTTGGCAATCGGAAATAGATTTGCTTTACCTTCTTTCACTTTAAACTAGCATTCTTTATCCCTAACAAACTCACTTTTCCACTTGTGAGTTGGTAAATTATGCGGCGTGTGATTTGGTTAACCCCTTCGCAATCCTACCCACACAAATCTCTTAATTTTTCTTCGTTAGCATTGCTTTTATGCCTTTTTGAGACAAACATGGTGGACCCATATGATAAGAAGATCATCCTCACAAAAAATCAGTCTTTAGATCATATATTAGTCGACCCTAGATCAGATGTAAGCAGAGTATATAAATAATATAAGTGTTAACTAAAGGTGATTGGTGGGGTGGAATTTGTGAGAGTGGGGTGGAAAGAAAGAAAGAAAATAACGGACGGTGTTGTGAAATTACGGCTCAAGTGAGCTGGTACTATTAATGGGGCAAGCCCCTTTAAAGAATAGTATAGAGAATTTTTTCTTTTAATCTTTACGATAGGACTGTTGTCCAATTACAAGTAGCAGCAAGGATGTCACAGTGGATGAATATAATCAAGCACCATAACTGCCACAGAGAAAGCATCTTTGTGCTATAACGTTCTTGGGTTATGTGTAGACCTCTAACGCTTTTTTAGATTATTCAATGTAAACAAGATTTGGATCCATGGTTGTGGTATAAAAAAATAGATTTTACTAGCTAAGGTAGCTGGCACTTGTACTTTTGATATATTAAAAATTTTAAAAAAAAGAAAATGTTAATTTGGTAAAATATTGACTTATGAGTTAATAAAGTAGCAACTGATATTTCAACCTACCTTTTTATTGATTCAACTCATTTTTTTTGTTATTTCTTTAGATCCAACAATACATATTTCACAAATAACTTATTAAATTTATAAACTCGACAAGTGATTTTGTGCATGTACAAAACTGACAAACCATTTTATATTGTTGGGCCTACATAATCGACTACTTGGTGGGCTGAATTAGAAAAAGGGTGGAAGTTTGAAATATCAATTCCCTAATAAACATAAGAAGTCAATATAGCAATGTTACATGTAAAGAGTCAAAAACTTAGTAACCAAAATTGTCGTATAGGGGTGAAGCTCTCGCACTGGAACCTCGCGCTCCAATCCATACCACACTCCGACGTCCAACTCTAGAGTCCAAATCCTCCGACCCCAAAATCCCTATCCCCTCTTTATCCCCTAGTTAGAAAATTACCACCTGTCCCCCACTAAGTATCTATTAATTATCCACTTAACCACTTTTAACTCTAAGTTAACTCTTATAACTTAAAACAAAAATTAATTAAAGTCAATAAAAGAAATAAAAAACCAACGTTTTTTTCTGGACTCAATTGATCATCCTTTTCACTTCCTCATTTCTTCATTGAAACAAAATTTTAAATAATTTACACTAGGTAGCATCTACTAACTCTACTTCATTTCATTCATCTTCTCCAAAAATTATTTCTTTCAAATCCTTAATCTTCTCCAAAAAATTTCAAGTCAATACCACTTTCAAATCCTTCATCTTCTCCAAAATTTTTCAAGTCAATACCACTTTCAAATCCTTCATCTTCTATAAACTTATTTAAGTTGATACCACTTTCAAAATCTAATTTGCAACGTATTTGAATTCCATCTTCCACAAAATTATCTTCTAATATTGTTCTTCAAAAAAAAAATTATAAGTTCAATTTATATTTTAAAATAATTATTCTAATCACTACAAAAGGACAAGATTAAGAATCAAAAGAAAAAGAATAATAGTATGTATATTGACACAATACTCAACGTTCTTTCAGATATAGTATATAAATCGTTTCAAATCGGTGCAGAAGCCAAGTCCTAAGCTTCCTCCTCATCTAAAGACTTCAATTGGGATGGCTTATTTGCATGAGGCATGATCATAGTCTATTTTTTTAGAATCCCTTTTTATTCCTCTTAAAAAAAAGTATATAAAAAGAAGCAAAAATAAAGCTTACAGATATTCCTGTCGCAGAGTTTTGTAGGATTGAGGTAGACTTCAGATATGAAGAGAAGAGGAAGTGGAAGGGACGGTCAATTGAGTCCAAATATATAGCAGAAAAAAAAAGTTAGTTTTTTATTTTATTATTAATTTTTATTTTAAGTTAACAGAGTTAATTTGAAGTTAAAAGTGGTTAAGTGGATAATTAATAGCTACTTAGTGGAGGACAGGTGGCGTTATTCGGGGATGGGGATTTTAGAATGAAAGGTCCATGTTTTATGTTTGTCGAATTTCGTGTCAAAGGTAAACTCAAGATGGTCAATGTAACTTGAGTTAGAGTCTAGTGAGTCTCGGTTCACTTCGGTTGAAAGAGAAGAAATCTACAAAGGCTCCGAAGAACTCAACTCACCACCGGAAGACATCCTAGGATGGTAAGTGACTTAGAACACTAAGTACCATAGGTGGTTAGATTGCTAAGAGTGTTTCCCACACTGTTTGTTCTTGATAAAATGTGTTTTAAAAGATAAATTTTTAATCTGGACAGTGTTGGTTTCGAAACCAAGAAGCTTGGTTTCGAAACCAACTGCATTGATGGTATTTTTATATAGGGAAAAGTCTGTTTCGAAATCAACCTCAGTTTGATTTCGAAACCAAACTTTATCTGATGACAGATGAAGTTTGGTTTCGAAACCAAAACTGTTGGTTTCGAAACCAAAACTCATCTGTCTTCAGATGAATTTTGGTTTCGAAACCAAACAGTTTGGTTTCGAAACCAAAACCACATCTATCTTCAGATGAAGTTTGGTTTCGAAACCAAACATGTTGATTTCGAAATCAAAAGGCAATAACCATCACAGAAGCTTGTTGGTTTCGAAACCAAATCAGTCAGTTTCGAAACCACATGTTGGTTTCGAAACCGACTGGCTTGATTTCGAAACCGACGCCCAGATTCGTTTTTCTGAGTGCGATTTTCTGAGCTGTAAAGTAACTTTCTAACACATTATTGCTCATCTCCCTCTAAGCCTTGTTTTAGGGAGATAATTGAGCGTGGGAAACATTTCTAAGTGGGATGAGAGGCTCAATGGATTATTCTCTCATCCCCAATAATGGTGTCTACCATTAGACCTAGAACTAATAATTTAGTCTAGGATTGAGCTGGACATCTTCAATATAAATAGGGATTGAATCTCCAGTATTCAACCAACCATTCACCCCTCACCTCAACAAGTACTTGAGAGTCTTAAACTCTGAATTCTTAGTGCTCAAGCTTGTTGAATTGGTTCAAATCCTTCCCACTTTAAANCTTAATGGTAACCCATGAAGGTACTAGGACTGTTAGAATAGCAAAGCTTCGAATGTTAACTACCCAATTTGAAACCATTAGAATGGATGACAATAAATCCTTTGATGATTTTTATACCAAACTTAATGACATTGTCAACAACTCTTTTGCTTTGGGTGAAGTTATTCCTAACTCCAAAATAGTTCGTAAGGTTTTGAGATCTCTTCCCGAGAGATCTCAAGCCAAAGTTACGGCTATCGAAGAGAGTAAAGATATTGATGCTATTCTTCCTGAAGAACTTGCAGGAAA
>MVGT01000462.1:33702-89893 GCA_002174775.1 Macleaya cordata
AAAACAATTCAAGAAATAAGAAAAGTACCAATTAATAATACATTTTGCAGAAACAGCTAGTTTTCATAAAACAATAGGCAAATTTTAAAAATCTAAAACAAGCTGTCTACTTGTCCAAAATTCGTTAAATGTTTACTAAAGATAGCTTAAGATGTTATGAATCATTAGAAACTGGAAGCACTTGATTTGAAGTTAAAACGAGATAGTTATGCAGGTTTTAGTGTAGCCTGCGCAGTAAAATCCGAGAATCCAATTTCGGAAAACAACTAAAACTCGATTAAGACACGAAAAATTCACTGCAACTCATGCTAAATTCATCATAACAACAAGCTTCTCTACTTAAATCTCATCCAAATTAAATCTCCACTTGCATGCATCAAAAATGGGGGTAATTAGATCATAAAACCCATATATTCACCTAAAACCTTCAACCCATCCATCTAACAAATTTCTAGGGCATAACCAAATTTTATTTTCTTCAAAAACCCCAATTTACATCACAAAAATTTTTAGATCTACCATATTTAGGTGCTGATTTCTCATTTTAACATCAAAATATTAGCCCATCTCATCCCTTCTTCCACCATTAAGCTCAAAAATAAGATCTATACATAGCATGCATGTTTAACAACAAAAAACCCAAGTTTTCAACTTAAAATTTCAGCTGAAATGGAAGGGTTCTAGGTTAGAAATCTTACCCCAAAGAGCACCCTTTCTTCCTCTCTTCTTCTTCTCCTTTCTCCTCCTTCTTCCTTCTTCTTCCTTCTTCTTCTTCTTCCTTCTTCTCTTCTTCTTCTTCTCCCCCCTCTTCTCCCTCCCTCTCTCTCTCCCTCTCTCTCTCTCTCTTTCTCTCCTACGGTTCTCTCTCCCCCATTTCTCTATCTCTCTTTTTCTTTCTTATCTCTTTCTTTTCTTTCTTATTTCTTCCACATAATAATACTACCATAAATGTTATTAGGGTAGATTTTTTGTTAAAAAAAGAACCCCCCACTTACTACCAATATTACCATTGTTAGAACATAAACCCTATTTCCTTTTTGTTACAATCTCTAATATTCCCAATACTACCCATTCTTGTTATTACTAATACTACTAAAATCCTTACTTATTATTAGTAATAATTTTCTTTTTTTGTTAGTGGGGTCTCACAGCATTCATTCATGTAGTTAACATATAAACAACATATAATCTAGATTTCATGCATTCAATCATTAAGAAAGCATACCAACATCATAGAAAACCTAAATCTACACCAAAAGAGCAAGTTACTACTTGCCTCGAATCACCAACGAAGTTGAATCCCAAAGAAGAAGAAGAAAACTCTGCTACAATGGCGTCTGGACCTCTCCTTCTCGCTCTTGATCCTCTCCGATCAGCATGCCCAGAACCCTAGTTTCTTCTTCTTGGATTCTCTCTTCTTCTCCTCCAGCTAATTCTCTCTCTCCCTCTTGCTTTCTCTTGGTCGACTAGCAGGTAGTGGGAGAGATTTTGGGTTTTAGTTTATATTTATAACTAATTATAAACCCAGACTTACTAAAACTGTCAGGGTGCCCTTAGCAATAGTAGGTGCCCCCTAACATTAGTAAATTAAATTAAAGGGGTATTACATAACTCTCTCCAACTCCTACTGAAACAGCAGATATGTGATGGAGGTAATTCTTTTTCTTCTCTAAAATGATACTATGATTATGTTTCTTAATTATTGTAAGCTCCACTCTTAAAAAAAAAATTTCACTAATCTATGATTTTGATTTGTAGTTCTAATCTATTTCAATTTTTTGTATGCATTTCGTATTTTTTTTTGAATTCGTAGTTGTTCTTTGAATTACAAGTTTGAAAACCTTCTCATTTTTTTCTTCTACTACTATTATTTTTTAAAACAATATGATTCCATCGGTTTCAGTTTAGATTTAGTTGGGGGATCAAACGCAAACATCGTGAAAGAGAAAAGCTGGAACTTTTTGCAAATGAAAAGATGAAGGCCGTACGAGTCGATGTACGTATAATAAATAATTTAGTATATGCATAATAAATCTTATTATGATCAGATAGATTCATTATTTCTAATAATGAGTCTCATACTCCTATTTTAATTACATATCTCTTTGTTGTCTTATTTAAAAAAAAAATTTATTAACTGGTATAATAGTTTGTAATTTTTTTTCCTTTTAAGTATTAAATTAAGTTTTTATAACTTTCATACTTTATGTTTATGCTTTTATTTTTCTAATAAATGATATCAAACGTTCTAATATCAATATTGACATTATCAATAATATCATGTATTATTTGTTTTACATCTATTAGGCACTGAGCTTAACAAAAGAAAAAAAAATTTCTAAACATACGGTATCCCAGTGGTTGCGTCGACAAATAGAGAAGGGGGAATGCTCAGAACAATTAACAAATGTGGATGAACAAACTGATGTATGTATAAATTATTCATTTGTGTTTCGATCAAAACCTTAACTTGATAATATTTATTTGTTCTTATAGAAGCGCAAGTTTCGATCAAAAGTTTAACTTGATAGTATTTAATTGTTCTTATAGAAGCGCACATTAGCACAATGCAAACGTCGTGAAAGAGAAAAATTGGAACCTCTTGCAAAGGAAAAGAGGAAGGTCATACAAGTAGATGTACGTATAATAACGAATTTATTATATGCATAATAAATCTTATTATGATTAGGTAGATTCATTATTCATAATAATGAGTCTCAGGGTCCTAATTTAATTACATATCTCTTTTTTATCTTCACTTTTTTGCCTAAATCTAATGTATTTATAAATTTTTCGTTTGTGTTTCGATCAAAACCTTAACTGAATAGTATTTTTTTTATTCTTATAGAAGTGCAAATTAAGACGACGCAAACATCGTGAAAGAGAAAAGCTGAAACTTCTTGCAAATGAAAGGAGAAAGACTGTGCAAGTGAATGTATGTATAATAACTAATTTAGGATATGCATAATAAATCTTATTATGATCATATAGATTTATTATTCATAATAATGAGTCCCATACTCCTAATTTAATTACATATCTCTTTTTTGTGTTCTTTTTTTTTTTTAAATTGTTAACTAGAATAACAATTTGTAATTCTTTTTCCTTTAAGATTAAGTTTTTATAACTTCCATAACTTTATGTTTAAGGTTTTATTGACATCATTAATAATATCACGTATTATTTGTTTTTGATCTATTAGGCACTAAGCTTAACAAAAGAAAAAAAAAATTCTAAACATACGGTACCCCAGCGGTTGCGTCGACAAATAGAGAAGGGGGAATGCTCAGAATAACTAATAAATTTCGATGGACAAACTGATTTATTTATAAATTATTTGTTTGTGTTTCGATCAAAAACTTAACTTAATAGTATTTAATTGTTCTTATAGAAGTGCAAATTAGGACAACACAAACGTCGTCAAAGAGAAAAACTAGAAACTCTTACAAAGGAAAAGAGAAAGGCCATGCAAATGGATGTACGTATAATAACTAATTTAGTATATGCATAATAAATCTTATTATGATCAGCTAGATTCATTATACCTAATAATGAGTCTCATACTCCTAATTTAATTACATATCTCTTTTTTGTCTTCTTTTTTTTTGGGTAAATTGTTAATTGGTATAAAAATTTCTAAATCTTTTTCCTTTCAAGTATTAAATTAACTTTTTATAATTTTTATAACTTTATGTTTCTGGTTTTATTTTACCTAATTTATTTATTGAAGCCCTCAAAGGAAGTTAATGGCCAGACAAATGGGGATGGGCAAACTGATGTATGTATAAATTATTCGTTAATTTAAATTATTCGTTTCTGTTTCGATCAAAACCTTAACTCAATAGTATTTAATTGTTCTTATAGAAGCGCACATTAGCACAACGCAAACGTCGTGAAAGAAAAAAGTTGGAACCTCTTGCAAAGGAAAAGAGGAAAGCTGTCCAAGTGGATGTACGTATAATAACTAATTTAGTATATACATAATAAATTTTATTATGATCAGGTAGATTCATTATTCTTACTCTTAGAGAGTATATTTTCTAGATTCATTCAAATTTTACATTAATATAAAATTTTCATTTTTGGTAGAATAATTTCTCGAAACGCACAATAGCTCAATGCTTGCGTCGACAAATAAATAAGGAAGAATGCTCAAAACAACTAGAAGCAACAAAAAAAAACCCTTTGACATCAAATTGTAACTTTGAACAACCCAATCACGTTAACTTACACTCTCTACTTCCTCCTACAAATATGGGTGAAGAATTTCAACAAATAAGAACCAATTCATTAGTCGGTACATCTTCTACACCCTAACATGAAACGTAAAATACGAAACCCCTACTTTCTTATTTTCCAATCTAACACTTATGTTTAATAATAAACAAATTTATAATCTATTTTGACAAACTTTATTTAATAAAATTAGTAGGCCAACTACTACAGAACAAAATCTACGTTACGACATTGATGGTGAAATACGAACAACGCCTTCAGTTATGAACCAACATCCGTCAATTAACACCCTTGGTCGACATTTTCTTCAAAGAATGGATTTAGTGTGCCCTCATTGTGCAGCGTTACACTGGATTGATGAAAGATTGTCAAAATCATCGATAATGAACCCTCTGTTTGGAACGTGTTGTCTTCAAGAAAAAGTAGTTCTACCTTTGTTGAGTGAACCCCCTCAATTACTCAAATCTTTATATGATGGCAATGACAAATTTTCAAGATCATTTCAAACTCACATTCGCAAATATAATACATCGAATGCTTTTACGAGTCTCGGATGCACAATGGAACCAAGGACACTAAATAGAATATGCCCTTTTCCATTTACTATCCATAGAGAATTGTGTCATAGAATGGGATCACTCTTACCTGATACAGGAATAGAACCTATATATTCTCAACTCTATATTTATGATTCATTTTCTGCCTTAAACTTTCGTTTCGGAAGAAATCAGGTTTTGAATAAGAGGGTTTTGGAGATAATTCAGGCTACTTTGTTAAATTACAATGATTATTATCCTATCTATCACCAGGCTTATGCAATTCTTGATCAAATGAATTCACAAGACCAAAATGTACCTGTTTATCTACATTATAATAGTGCTACTAATAGAAGGCATTATAATTTACCGTCGACGGACGAAATTGCTATTCTATTACCTGGGGGTGGTACTGAAATAACATCAATGAGAGATATTGTTTTACATCTAAGGGGGAATACAGAATTGAGGCACATATCTGAATGCCACCCAGCATATTTGCCATTGTATTATATCTTATTGTTTCCGCATGGTGAGCTTGGATGGGAACCTGAACTTAAGCTGTGGGATGTAATGAAGAATAAAGCAAGTAATGTTCGATTAACTGAAATGCAGTTTTATAGTTATCGTCTCTTTAAAAGCTCATCAGAATATTCAACAATCCTAAAAGTAGGAAAACTATTTAAGGAGTTTCTAGTCGATGCTTGGCTTCAACTGAGCAAAATCGATTGTCGTTTATTAGGCATAACAATAGTGTACTTTGTTCTGAACTTTATAACGGACTCACGGATATAAGAGATGATGGGTTAAGACCTGATCAAATTGGTCAACGATTTATCTTACCATCTTCATTTACTGGTAGTGCAAGGCATATGTTTTTGAGTTAAAGAGAAAACAGTTGCTGAAAGAAATAAATAAAAATGGTGTGTTCGAAAAAACCGTTGCCCACGTTTTTACAATTGAATTTCAAAAGCGTGGGTTACCTCATATGCATGCTCTAATATTTCTTCAATCTTCAGATAAAATTCATACCGTTGAACAAGTGGATAAAATAGTTTCAGCTGAATTTCCAAATGAAATTGATGATCCTTTACTCTTTCAGACGATTAAAAGTTGTATGATACACGGTCCATGTGGTACTAGAAATTCTCAGTCCCCATGTATGGAAAATGGTAGATGCAAAAAGGATATCCTCGATCCTTTATTGAAACAACAACTATAGACGAACATGGATATCCAAATTATCGTCGTCGTAATGATAGTCGTGTGTTTACTACTGCAAAGGGTCTTCCAGTTGACAATCAGGATGTCGTGCTATACAAACCGTATCTTTTTAGAATGTTTAATTGTCATATCAATGTTGAAGTGTGCGCGGGTTTAAAGTGTGTTAAATATATTCATAAGTACATTTACAAAGGTCATTACCACACAACAATACTACATGGTGGCGTAGATGAGATTCAACAATACCTTGATGCAAGGTACATTGGCCCACCAGAAGCTGAATGGCGAATATTCAATTACCTACTACACGAAGAGCATCCAAATGTTGTACGTTTGGCAGTACATTTACCTGGCATACATCATGTAACACCCCGCCCTCACCTTTCGGGTCTGCAGCCCTTACTCGATGAGAACTAGGAATTTCCGGCGGAACCATTAACAACCTGTAGCTCTAGGGTAAGCGCAGTTCACCAAGCTAACAAGAAGCTTGCACTCATGTTCACAACACAAGCACAATAAAGCTGAAATAAACATTATCAACTTAAAGATAAACTGTCAAACGATTGGATAATTAAACAATCCCAAACATCAAAGGACTAAACAATGTCCAAACTAAACTGAAAGAAACGGCAAAGGAAGTCCTACGTCTTCACGGAACTTAAGCAAGTCTCCGAAGACTAGATCCTGCCTACGTGAACACCGCCTCTAGCGAGGATTCACCTGTTGTCTTGGACCTGTAAAAATAACGGTGCTAGGTCAAAACCTAGCCAGCAAGTTCACTAGTTCCCTTGGCTTAGATTCGGGTCAACCATATGCTTCACAAGTTTCAGTGTATTAACAACGATAAGATAACGAATAAAGTAATGTAAAGCAATGCACAAGATTCACGGCTGTTGTGTTTTATGTTCTTCGATTAAGATTAAGTTTTCGTAACAAAGAGTGCTCTCTAGTTACTACCCACGTTTCACCCATTCCTGTAGTTCAATCGAGACACTGGCCGTGCGCCACGTAAGTCTGATGAAACCGCCTCGAAATCCATCCCCCGAACACTGGTAACCCTGTCGGCGTTACTTACGTGTCAAGTGATTCCGTAGACCTCACTTGGCGATTCCGAAGACCTCGCTTGGAGAGGACCAGGCCTATACAGGACCTAACTATGTTTGCACACGTGCCAAACAAGTTATTTAAGCATACATCAAACTTATGGAAGTATCTTACACATTATCTATGTGTCCACAATTTCTCATCATCATGGAAATAGTTCTCAATAAGTCATTTATGCATTTTACACTTATAAATACATATCCATTATTAGCATGCATGAACATGATCATGATATCCTTCATACAAGAACTAATTACACAAAAGAAACTACCAAAAACCAATTTTAGGGTCAAAAGGCAATGCGTATCGATACTAACTTACATGCTGAGGGAGTATCAATACACCCTAAATGGGTATCAATACATGCTGTCAGATTGGGGCTGTATCGATACACCCTAAATGGGTATCGATACACCCTTTCAGATTGGGGCTGTATCGATACACCCTAAATGGGTATCGATACACCCTTTCAGATTGGGGCTGTATCGATACACCCTAAATGGGTATCGATACACCCTGGGTTTTCTCGCGATTCTGGGTTTTGTTCTTCAACAAAACTCCATGGAAACTTGGGATTTTGGCCTGCAACCTTAGGGGATTGTATACAAGTTAAAAATACATAGATTTCATGCTCTTTAACCATTGAAAATCATACACACATGGATACATGCCTTCATTCATCTAGTTAACATATATTATCCATTAAAACCCAATTTCTATGCATTCATTCATGGATTAGGTTATGTAAACTAAGCATAAACCTAGCTTTCATGCAAGCATTTACTAAGACTTCATCAAAGCAAAGTGGAAGACCTAAGTCTACACCAAAAGAGCAAGTTACTACTTGCCTCAAATCACCAAGGAAGATGAAACCCAAGGAAGAAGAAGAAGATGAAGAAGATGATGATCCCAGCAACACACCCTTGATTTCTCTGAGATTCCTTCTTCACAAAACCATGGATCTCCTTCAAGTCTAGCTCTCTCCCTTGCTCTCCCTCTCTCCCAGCAGATCAGCCCCTCTCTTCCTCTCTTCCTCTCTTCCTCTCTTCCAAATAGAAAGGAAAAACAAGAGAAAGAGGGTTAAGTTAGGGTTACTTATAATAGCCTAACCCTAAACTTAATAAAACTCTACAGGGTGCCCTCATCCAGAGTGGCTGCCCCTCAACATTAGTAACTAAATAGAGATAGGGGTATTACAATCTACCCCCCTAAAAGAGGATTTCGTCCTCGAAATCGCACATACCTCAACAAAAAGGTCCGGGTAACTCGCGCGCATCTCCTCTTCTCTTTCCCACGTGGCCTCGCGTTCATCATGATGATGCCACTGCACCTTCACCCAAGGTATTGATCTCGACCTTAGCTTCTGCTCCTTGTAGTCAAGAATCCTATAAGGCTTCTCTACATAGGTTGCTCCTGGCTGCAACTCTAACTCGTGGAAATCGACCACTGCTGGGCGATCCTCATCCCTGAGATGTTTCCGAAGCATAGACACATGGAAAACATCATGAACTCCCGCTAACTGATCTGGCAAAGCTAACCGGTAAGCCACTTTCCCTACTCTCTCTAGGATAGGAAAAGGTCCAACAAAACGCGGTGATAACTTTCCTTTCTTACCGAATCGAAGAACACCCTTCATCGGTGATACCTTCAGTAACACTTGATCACCTACCTCAAACTCAAGTTCCCTACGCCTCTGATCGGCATAGCTCTTCTGACGACTCTGAGCTGCTCGCATACGCTCTCTGATTAAGGCTATCTTCTCTGTAGTCTGTTGTACTGTTTCCGCTCTTGGAAGTTTTGACTCTCCGACTTCTGCCCAACATACTGGAGATCTACAAGGCCTGCCATACAATGCTTCAAACGGTGCCATCCCTATGCTGGTTTGGTAACTGTTGTTGTAGGCAAACTCAACAAGTGGTAATGAATCTTCCCAATTACCCTTAAAGTCTAGAACTATACAACGGAGCATGTCTTCCAGCACTTGGTTAACTCTCTCCGTCTGTCCGTCCGTTTGTGGATGAAAAGCCGTGCTAAAGTCAAGCTGCGTTCCCATAGCTTCCTGAAAAGCTCTCCAATACTTCGAGGTAAAAGAAGTATCCCTATCTGACACCACTGAGACTGGTACTCCGTGATATCGAACAATCTCTTTCACATACAATGTAGCCAACTGTTCTGCTGTGAATGTCTTCTTGACTGGCACGAAGTGTGCGCACTTAGTCAGTCTATCCACGATCACCCAAATGGAGTCATTCCCCTTTCTAGTCTTGGGTAAACCATCGATAAAATCCATAGATATGTTCTCCCACTTCCACTCGGGTATATCTAAGGACTGCAAAGTACCCGCTGGTTTCCGATGTTCTGCCTTTACCTGCTGACAAGTAAAGCATGTACGCACGAACTCTGCAACACTGCGTTTCATTCCTGACCACCAGAAATGTCGTTTGAGATCCCGATACATCTTGTTCTCTCCAGGATGTATAGTATACTTACTACGATGTGCCTCGTTCAAAATGTTCTTCCTCAGTTCAGATTTCTCTGGAACACACAAGCGACCCTTGAATCTCAAGCCGCCGTCTACTCCTATGGTCATGTCCGTGATCTCTCCCTGTTGAACTCCTGCAACTCTGTCACGGCACCATTGGTCGTTTCCTTGCTCACCAATGATTCTGCTTACTAGAGTAGGTTGAATAACCACACTACCCAACAACAGCTGTCTCTGCTCGCGGGTTGCCAAATCAAAGTCATACTCCGAAGCTACCTCCAACAATCGCCACTGCTGGACCATCATAGAGGCCACTATACCCCTAGGCTGCCTGCTCAACGCATCTGCCACTACGTTAGCCTTTCCTGGATGATATTGCAACTGAAAGTCATAATCCTTTAGTAGTTCCAACCATCTGCGCTGCCTCATGTTCAGCTCCTTCTGTGAGAACAAGTATTTGAGACTCTTATGATCAGAAAAGAGCTCAAATCTTTCACCTATCAAGTAGTGTCTCCATATCTTGAGTGCAAACACTACAGCTGCTAACTCGAGGTCATGAGTCGGATAGTTATGCTCATGAGTCCTCAATTGTCTCGATGCATAAGCAACCACTCGTCCTTCCTGCATCAATACACATCCCAGCCCTTGATGCGACGCATCAGTATACACCACAAGTCCAGCTCCACTCTCTGGGATGATCAAAACTGGGGCTGTCGTCAACTTAGCCTTCAGCTCTTGAAACGCTTGCTCACACTTAGCATCCCACTTAAATGGAATGTCCTTCTTAGTGAGTCTCGTCAAAGGACCTGCTATACTAGAAAATCCTTCGATAAACCGCCTATAGTACCCAGCCAAACCTAGGAAACTTCGAATCTCTGTCACTGTGGTGGGTTGCCGCCACTCCAGTACAGCCTGAATCTTGGAGGGATCCACTGTCACTCCCGTCCCCGACACTACGTGTCCTAAGAATTTCACCTCTTGTTGCCAAAATTCGCACTTCTCGAACTTTGCATACAACTGGTGCTCTCGTAGAGTCTGAAGTACTCTACGCAAATGAACCTCATGGTCCCCCTGTGTCTTGGAGTAAATTAAGATGTCATCAATGAAAACGATAACAAACTGGTCCAAGAAGTCTCTGAAAATCCGATTCATCAGATCCATAAACACTGCTGGTGCATTGGTAAGTCCAAACGGCATTACCAAGAACTCATAAGACCCATATCTTGTCAGAAATGCTGTCTTAGGTATGTCCTGCTCTCGGACTCTAAGCTGATGATAACCCGACCTTAAGTCAATCTTAGAGAACCACTGTGCTCCCCTAAGCTGATCAAACAGGTCATCTATCCTAGGCAAAGGATACTTATTTCTTACCGTAACCTTGTTCAGTTCCCGGTAGTCTATACATAGTCTCATGGACCCATCTTTCTTTTTAACAAAAAGAACTGGTGCACCCCAAGGTGACGAACTACGACGTATAAAACCCTGAGCCAATAACTGGTCTATCTGGTTCTTTAACTCTTTCATCTCAATTGGAGCCATCCGATAAGGTGTCTTCGCAATCGATTTTGTGCCCGGAACCAGCTCCAAACAGAAGTCTATCTCTCTGCGAGGTGGTAACCCTGGGACCTCGCCAAATACATCACGGTATTCGCGCACCACAAACATCGATTCAAGCTCTCTACCTTCAACCGAATGCTCCAACATATCCACAAAGCACAGGTGTGTCCTATCAAGACCACATCCTACTGACAACGACAACACATATGTCGTTTCATCTGGAAAGGAAAATGTTACCGTTTTCGCGTAACAATCCAACCTCGCATGGTATGCAGCAAGCCAATCCATGCCTAGTATAACATCAAAGCCCTCTAGACCCAACACGTAAAGATCTGAGCCGAAATCTAGTTTTCCCAAACTAATAACACAACCCTTGCAAACTAGTTCCACTGGTACTGTCCTCCCCATAGGAGACATAACAGAGAAAGGGTAATCACACTTTTCTGGTCTAAGTGTCAACGTGTCTAAAAACATACGAGATATGAAGGAATGTGATGCTCCAGAATCGAAAAGGATTCGGCCAGGCCGAGAGTGAATTAGGAACGTACCTTCCACCATTCCCTCTGGCGCTCTCGCATCCCTAGGTACTACAGCATAGGCTCTACCTTGATGCTGTCCATATGGTTGTCCCTGCGGCTGTCTCTCCTGGTTAGGTGCTGGTTGAGGTCGAGCTTGACCCTGACCATTCTGCCTCGGCTGTTGATTCTGCCTGGCCCCTTGCACCCCGTTACCGCGCGGACAATCTGCTGCCCTGTGTCCTATCTCACCACAGGCATAACAAGGCCCTTTAATTACACGCCTACTGCCCTCTTCAGTTCTCAGTGTTTCAGGCTGTGCAGGAACTACTGCACCCGTATCCTTTTCTTCGGTTTTCTGCCTCTTCCAGTAACCCCGGTTATCACGGTTCTTCCCTTGCTGACCTTGGCCATTCTTTTGATCACGTTTGTCTACTGGTTTGGCCTCAGCTTTCTCACTTCTCTTTCTTCGTGCCTCCTGGATCTCCTGATCATGAAGTCGTGCACACTCTACAACCTTAGGAAAAGTATCAAAACTAGGCTGCCCGATGATATGCCTAGAGATCTGTCGATTCAATCCCCTCAGAAACTTCTGTATCTTACTCTGCTCAGTCGGAATAAGACCCGGTGCATACAAAGCTAGCCTAGAGAACTCTCTCTCAAACTCAACCACTGTCTGATCGTCTTTCTGTCTCAAATCTTGAAACTCTTTTTCCATTGCCATACGTGCACTCTGAGGAAAATACTGGTCAAAGAACATCGCCTGAAACTGCTGCCAAGTTAGGGTGGTAGTATCTAGATCCTGGGAACGAGACTCCCACCAATCCAATGCATCTTCTACAAGTTGAAAAGCTGCAAACCTCTGCTTATACTCTTCTGGGCACTCGAAGGTCCTAAAGGTCTTTTCCATCTCCTTGATCCACTGATGTGCCACTAACGGATCTGTAGAACCTCCAAAAGTTCGTGGTTTCAAACTCAAGAAGTGTCTATGTAACTCCATCCAAGTAGGTGCTCCTACCCGTACCACTGGCGGTTGCGGTACATGAACTGGTGCTTGTACAGGAGCTGGTGCCACTGGGCCCCTTGCACCCAACCGTGCATCTAGCCTGGCATCCACTACTGCCCCTACCGACTCTGCAATCATCTGTCGCAACACCGCCCACTCCGGCATCTGAGGGTTCACCCCTCCTGTCCGATTCTGCCCCGTGCCTTGCCCAATCCCTCCTTGCTGTGGTGGTGGAGGAACCCCGGTAGGTGGTGCGTTCACCTCTTCGGTAGGAACATCATCATTGTTCCCCCGTGCACCTCTACCTCCTCGCCGACCACCTCTACCTCTAGCTCTCCTCCCAGACATAATTCTGAGATACAAGAAAAGGAGGATGAGAAACCGGACTAAACCTATTGCTAAACCAAGCCAAACATCAAGCAACAAGCAAACATCAAGTGCACCCTTAGTCTCGTGTCTAAAGTGTCACAAACATCCTAACTCAACTTAATTCCCTCTAGGACTTTGAACCTGAGGCTCTGATACCAACTGTAACACCCCGCCCTCACCTTTCGGGTCTGCAGCCCTTACTCAATGAGAACTAGGCATTTCCGGCGGAACCATTAACAACCTGTAGCTCTACGGTGAGCGCAGTTCACCAAGCTAACAAGAAGCTTGCACTCATATTCACAACACAAGTACAATAAAGCTGAAATAAACTTTATCAACTTAAAGATAATCTGTCATACAAATGGATAATTAAATAATCCCAAACATCAAAGGACTAAACAATGTCCAAACTAAACTGAAAGAAATCGCAAAGGATGTCCTACGTCTTCACGGAACTTAAGCAAGTCTCCGAAGACTAGATCCTGCCTACGTGAACACCGCCTCTAGCGAGGATTCACCTGTTGTCTTGGACCTGTAAAAATAACGGTGCTAGGTCAAAACCTAGCCAGCAAGTTCACTAGTTCCCTTGGCTTAGATTCGGGTCAACCATATGCTTCACAAGTTTCAGTGTATTAACAACGATAAGATAACGAATAAAGTAATGTAAAGCAATGCACAAGATTCACGGCTGTTGTGTTTTATGTTCTTCGATTAAGATTAAGTTTTCGTAACAAAGAGTGCTCTCTAGTTACTACCCACGTTTCACCCATTCCTGTAGTTCAATCGAGACACTGGCCGTGCGCCACGTAAGTCTGATGAAACCGCCTCGAAATCCATCCCCCGAACACTGGTAACCCTGTCGGCGTTACTTACGTGTCAAGTGATTCCGTAGACCTCACTTGGCGATTCCGAAGACCTCGCTTGGAGAGGACCAGGCCTATACAGGACCTAACTATGTTTGCACACGTGCCAAACAAGTTATTTAAGCATACATCAAACTTATGGAAGTATCTTACACATTATCTATGTGTCCACAATTTCTCATCATCATGGAAATAGTTCTCAATAAGTCATTTATGCATTTTACACTTATAAATACATATCCATTATTAGCATGCATGAACATGATCATGATATCCTTCATACAAGAACTAATTACACAAAAGAAACTACCAAAAACCAATTTTAGGGTCAAAAGGCAATGCGTATCGATACTAACTTACATGCTGAGGGAGTATCAATACACCCTAAATGGGTATCAATACATGCTGTCAGATTGGGGCTGTATCGATACACCCTAAATGGGTATCGATACACCCTTTCAGATTGGGGCTGTATCGATACACCCTAAATGGGTATCGATACACCCTGGGTTTTCTCGCGATTCTGGGTTTTGTTCTTCAACAAAACTCCATGGAAACTTGGGATTTTGGCCTGCAACCTTAGGGGATTGTATACAAGTTAAATATACATAGATTTCATGCTCTTTAACCAATGAAAATCATACACACATGGATACATGCCTTCATTCATCTAGTTAACATATATTATCCATTAAAACCCAATTTCTATGCATTCATTCATGGATTAGGTTATGTAAACTAAGCATAAACCTAGCTTTCATGCAAGCATTTACTAAGACTTCATCAAAGCAAAGTGGAAGACCTAAGTCTACACCAAAAGAGCAAGTTACTACTTGCCTCAAATCACTAAGGAAGATGAATCCCAAGGAAGAAGAAGAAGCTCCTCTGCAACAGCTTGATTCTCTGAGATTTTCCTCTTCACAAAACCATGGGTTCTCCTTCAAGAGGCTCTCTCTCTCCCTCTCTCCCTTGCAATGGCTGAGCAGCCTTCTCCCTCTCTTCTCTTCTCTCCTAACCGATGGGAACAAATGGGGGAGGGTTAGGGTTAGTTCTACATTAATACTAACTTAACCCTAAACATACTAAAACCCTACAGGGTGCCCTCATCCAGAGTGGCTGCCCCTCAACATTAGTAACTAAATATAGATAGGGGTATTACACATCACGTTGTTTTTAATTCCACTGAACTAGCTAATGCCATTCTACAAAAAGCTGAACTACAAAACTCATCATTAATGGCGTTCTTTTCATACTGTGACTTGAATCCAGCAGCACGCACATACCTACCAAGAATTTCCACAACATTTTGTATGGGATAAGTTTTTAAAAATTTGGACTCTAAGAAAAAAAGGTTTCGCTATTGGTCGAATGTACTTTGCAAGACCTAATGATGGTGAGAGATTCTATCTACGGTTGTTACTAACTGTTGTGAAAGGCCCGACGTCATTTTAAAGCCTACGTAAAGCTAATGATGATACATATGATACATTTAAATTAGCATGTATTGCTCGTGGACTTTTAGAAGACGATGGAGAATGGATACAATGTTTAGAAGAAGCTGCAATTATGAACAATGGATACCAGTTACGGAGGCTTTTAAGTATTATTCTTTTGCAATGTTCTCCTTTGCATCCGGATGTGTTATGGAATCGGTACACGGTAAATATATGTGATGATCTTGCACATAAGATACGCACAACTAGGGGTATTCCAAACCCAACTGAGGTTCAAATAAATGATTACGGATTATATCTTTTAAACGAATTGCTTCAAGAATCAGGTAAAAATCTAGCAGACTTTCCACCTATGCCACAACCAACAGAAAATTGGAGAGAAATTATTGGTAATAGATTAATTTGGGAGCACAGACAACTTCAGTATAACATTCAAGAATCGGAGGTAGCTGCAAATGGTGAACGTCTTAATGATGCACAATGAGCTGCTTATATTACAGTGACTAGTTCAGTGAATGAAAACAAAGGACTAATCTTTTTCGTGAATGGCGGTGCTGGGACTGGAAAGACCTTTCTTTACAACACAATAGCATTAAGTTGTCGCAGTCATAGAGATATAGTAATTACTGTTGCTTCATCTGGTATTGCATCATTACTAATGGTTGGAGGTCGAACTGCATATTTAATATTTTGCATCCATTAGATGTAATGGAAAATTCAATCTGTGCATTCAAAAAACAATCATTACATGCAGAGTTATTTAGAAAAGCAAAACTAATTATATGGGGTGAAGTTCCAATGCAACATAAATATTGTATTGTAGCGGTTGATCGCACACTTCAAGATATTCGAGACAACAGCAAATCATTTGGTGGTATCAATGTCGTTCTTGGTGGAGACTTTAGACAAATTTTACCAGTTATACCAAAAGGAGTTCGCGCGCAAATTGTAGCTGCATCACTAAGACGATCTTCACTTTGGATGCACATTATTGTCCTTAACTTAACTCAAAATATGCGTTTGAGTAATGATGAGCCAGGAAATGCAGATTTCGCAAGATTCTTAATTGAGGTAATTTATTGTTAAATTGAATTTGTTTACCAAATTTATTTTATTGCATTTCATCACATTCTCTAAATATGATTTAATTTATGTTGGCACATGCCCAAACGTAATTGTGCAATTACAATCTTCAATTCAGAAATGTCGAAATGTATGTGACCTAATCTTTTCCATTTATCCACGATTAGATTAGGTTCGAACAATTTAATCAAACTTCTTAACCGAAAGAACAATACTTTCAGCACGGAATGAAGATGTTTGTGCTATTAATGTCGAAGCATTAAACCTTTTTCCTGGAGATACAAAAACTTATCTAACTGTAGACAGAATGGTTGAATGTGAAGATGTTGATTATACATTGGAAACTTCTTATCCGAACGAGTTCCTAAATTCACTAAATCCACCACCACAGATCCATGCAAATAATTTAGAAATCACTTACTCTTTATCTATGTATCCACAAGGATTTCTTCTTTATTCTAATGTAAATAAGAACAGGCATTCTTTGTATTTCCTGGAAGGCAATCACAAAGAATCCTTTCCTTATTTTTAATCAATAAAAAAAACTGAAGAAAAGGAACATAAACTTCATAGACAAAGATTTATGATTCCTCCAACGCTCCAGAGGAGACGTTGATCATTGAGATCTTCATAGAAGTCTTTCTGGAGGAAAACATAAAAATAAGAAAAATAAATACTAACTAAAAGCATTTCAGCCATGGTGACTTCATCCCTCTCTTGAAAATAAATTAAGCAGACATGATATGGAAGAAAGAAAAATAGAAATAAAATTGCATTACTGAATTAAATGTATTACAACTAAAACTGAGAATAAACTCTCAATTTCTCTCTCACTGTACTACAACTCTCAGTACTCTAGAATGAATACAGCTGATGGAAATGCCCTCTATTTATAGTTTTTCTGGAGGCTGCGCCAACGGTTGAGATGATTCTGGAGGATCCAATGGTCTTCAAAAATTATCAGCAGTTGAACGGCCCAGATTGATTAGGGTTTTAAAATAGACGGTTAGGATAACAGATGGAGGATAAAAGACTAATTCAAATTTTGAATTTGAATTATGGATCTGTGTAAAGATAAGATAAGGCAGATTTGAATTTGAATTCGAATTTGAATTTGAATTTGAATCTTGGATTCGCTAGAAGATAATGATCCAGTGCTGCTCAGGTTCTAATCCAGTGCTTCTCAGGCTCTTAGAAAAACTCCAAAAATATTTAAAATTCTGCAGCTTCTAAGGTTTGAACTCAGGACCTATTATGTGAACAACTAGCTCTCAAGCCATCTTTGCCAACCGCCTCTTGTGTTGTAAAGTGACCTAATTTCTCTTCTTTGGGCTGATTCACATGCTTTTTGACTCATTTTGTGGACTTCCAAACTTAATCCCTATAAAAATACAAAATGATCACAATTAGCTCTTTTTTAACAATTCTAAGGCTTAGTAAAATGTTTTTTAAGGGTCAAATATTACATTTTTGAGTGCTTACCAAGGGACAGGTGAAACGTAGATAGTAACTAAAATACACCATTTGACGCGAGAATCTAAACATAACTAAAGACCATAAAACATAACATCCATTATCTTGTACATATCTTTACCTTTTTTAATCATTTATTGACATATCTTATGCAATATTGTTAATGCACTCATAGTTATCCTGAATTTAAGCCAAGGAAACTAGTGAACTTGCTGGCTAAGTTTTGACTTGGCACAATTAATCTTTTCAGGTCCAGGTCTTCAGGTGAATACACAGTAGCGGCGGTGTTCGTTAGGCAAGAATAAGTCTTTGGAGTTTCTTAGATTTCCACGAAGACAATAGTTATTCTTTTAATAAAGTTTTGTTTCTTTGGATTGGACACTTGTTTAGTCCATTATTCTTTGGGGAATATTTGTTCATTCGTTTATTCTTTTGACATCTTATTATTGAAGTTAATAAAGTATTAATCGACTTTATTTTACTTGTGTCTTGAATATGAGTGCAAGCTTCTAGTTGGCTTAGTGTAACGCGTACACCCTAGAGCTATAGGTTGTTAATAGTTCCGCAGGAATGCCCGGTTCTCATTGAGTAAGGGCTGCAAACTTAAAATGTGAGGGCGGGGCATTACAGTAGTCGTTAGTGAACATCAAAATATGCATACTTAAAGTATATACCAGCTTTAAAAGGTAGAAAGGCTCAAAAGAATGAAAAAAGACTATGCAAATTATAATTTACATACGCGTATTGGTTTTTAGTGATGCAATCTGAGTTTTCATAATTTTTTTTTGAATTTAATATTATTGTCTAATCTTGTTTTAAAGATCTTGAAAAATACTTTTCAATAGTATAAATTTTGTTAAAATCTGATTTATAGATCAAAAGTTATAGTATTTTGAAGTTTAAAATATTCTTTTTCTCTCTCCTCCACATCATCACTCTTACCACAAATGTAACAGTTAAAATTGTGTATTTTTAGATGAAAGTAGGGTAGTTTAGGTATTTTTCAACCTATATAAAATGCATGTACCAAAAAAATAAACAAATAAATAAAACACAAGTCCCACACTTATCCAGCACGAAAATTGAGGGCCTGCATTATAAGCTGTAAAAAAAGGGGTTATCCTCCTAATTTTGTGCTTCTTAAAACACCCCCCACTTATTGTTACAATTTGTTTATACAGGTTTGTTGGGTCCGTATATAGAATGATCCAAAAGCTTTTCTTTTGTGAGGATGGTGGACACCACGTAAATAATCCTTAGAATAATTTACATCGTTTAAATAATTTTAAACTTATCTAAAGTTAATCTAGATTTTAATCTAATTTATTTATTTTTAGCGTTATAAGTAACTTAAGTTTTAGTGGTGTTACAAGTTTTATAATAATGTGATTTATTGTAAAGATAATCTGCATTGTGAAGACGTCATCTTCACAAAAAATCAACCCATAATGTGGCTCCACGAACCAATGTAAACAGAGCAAAATAAATAAGATGTTACCAAAGAAAAAGTAGAGGGCATTTTGAGAAAGAGGAGATGTAACGAGGCTTGGCCTAATGCTAAACTTATAGTAGGGTATACAACAAGGTAAAATGAATGATGGATGTGTGAATTCTACACACCCTTTCGAATCGCGCTCATTTTAAAGTGATAAAAGTCCACTGTGAATGCACATTATTTTAGAACCTACTGTAGACCTTGTTGTAGCTCTAGCATCACCCTATGAATTTTAGAAGGCTAAGAAGTAAATGCTAAACTTACCATAACCTGTACAGCAGTATGTACAATAAGCTGTAATGAACGGTGGATGTGTGGATTCTAAGTTTTCTCGTGAATCGTGGCAATTATAAAACTTGCACATCCGTATATTGCAACTTGCTGTACAGCTTGCTATAACTAGGGTTGGCCTTAAGGTAAAACACTATAACTAACATTTTAAAAAAAATCAAGACCCTCATCAACTCTTCGAATTTTCCATATAATCAAATGTTTTAAAAAAGCTTTAATGTATATTTTTATAGTCTTTCAAAATCAATACACATGACACAACAAAGAGCAATGTTAGATGAACAAGTTTTGTGGACTCAATTTAAGGTAACAACTGATGTGTCATCTCTATGCTTTATCATAAGTTCTAAGATAATAAGTATAGTTAACTAATTTATGGACTACATATCAACATGTCAAAAAATAAGAAGAGCTAATATTTCACCCAATGCATAAAGAAGTATCATCCGAGGTAAATTTTTTGTGAAGATGATCGTTTCACCATTGAGATCATTATGTCCAAAAAATAAATTTTTCTAAAACTTCTAACCCTTACAAATGATCCTTTAAAAATCAGGTAAATTCGAAGGTCTTTTTAGCCATTGACTTTTGACAAAAATGAAATGCAATAGCCCTCCTTCAAAAATCTTAATTCTTACCGTTATACACTGCATATGCAACTCTAAAATAACTTGAGTGTCGCTTTTAAGGAAAAATACTTCAATTTATTATTTTATATATATTCTAATAGTTTATTGTTATTAAAAATTAATAAAAAAACTATAAAAAGAATTTATAAAAAAATTTATGCAAAATAAATTTTGGCCACATTTTTTGAATTTTTTTTCTGCCTCTAAAATCTCAGGGCCAACTCTGGCTATAACTGCCATTGCCTGTCTAAAAAGCCCCCTATTTATTTTTTTATTTTTTAAGTCTTTCATTATTCACAACCATATCATAAAACTTATTCGTACTTATTTTTTTTACACTATTTTAAAATTAAAAAAATTTGTTTGCATTTATCACTATTTTATATAATATATGAGCACGAATTCAGACACAGAAATGCAGATACAGAGATACATAATTAAGTGGTTTGTCAATTTCTAAAGTTTTAAGATAAGAGTGCAGCAGGATAGGTGTATAAATAAAAATTATATTTAATACACTTAAGTTTATAATTCAACATTATATGATATTTTTATGTAAAATAAAATAATTATAAAAATATTTATATTAAAAATTAAAAAAATAACGCTATGCGTTCTGAAAAATAGACTATAATCGAGACAGAACGCATGATCCACGGCTCTTGGGGATTCACACAAGGCCTTACAATTCACGATATGACGTGCAAATTCACAGGAGTCGTGGAATCATGCATTCTGACCGGGATAGAACGTATTTTTATATGACATTTAGTATTTTTTAATGTACAAATTTTTTTTAAGTGATTTAAGAAAACTGCATATATATTAAATTAAATAAAGAGTAAAAATTTAAAAATTCTCTATTCTATTTAACTTTATCCAATTCTGATATCAACAATCATTTCATTTTCAATAAAAAGTGTTGCTTTCATATCCGTTCATCAAGTAAGAGATTTGTAATATCAAATTTTCTCTTCTTTTTTTTTATTATTTTTTCTAATGGATAATATAGTAAGTAGAAGTGGCATTTTTATTTTTTATAACTAGAACTTTTATTTTTCTCATTTCTTATTTCTAAAAGTGATATTTTAATTTTCAATACTTCCAATTTTTAAAACAAAAACTGCTTTTATTAAGAATTTCTTTTTAAAGAAATATTTAAAAAACAGAAAAATAGATTTAAATTTTGAACTATATAAACTATCGTTTATAGAGATCATTTCATCACATTAGAACCACTTTTTAAAAACAACATAGACATCATCATATAAGATACACGAGAAGATTGTTTAAGTATATTTTTTGTTATTATTGATATGCTCACAATACATATCATCCTAATTCGATATTGAATTGTTATAAAACTCATAACCCCATCATTCATTTGTTGAAATTTAATGTTTTAGATGAATAATTCGCTACTATTAAAATTTTAATCAACGGATGATGGGGTTAGAAGCTTTAAAATATGATGATTTTCGGAAAGGATAATCTTCACAAAAATCAACTATTTTGATCTACTCAATGTGGCGGTGATATAGTTATGTATTAACATCAATCACCTTAAGTGAATTTTTTTTCTTTTTTAAGGTTTATAACTAATGTATATAGGCTCCTAAATATGTACTTTTAGATTTTATAATGTCCCAAACTCAAAAAATTCAAGATCCTTCAATATTTTTCATACCTCTATAGAAGTTTTTAGGATGGTCATTGTAATATTTAGAAGAATGTAAATTCTTTTCAGAGTGTTTAGATAAGAAGATATTTGTATGAAGAATTCTAAATTTTTTTTATCCACCGTTAAATATACACTACTTATATAGATCTTACCTATTTATTTGGTCCCCTTAAAGTTATAAGTAGCGGAGTCCCATTCATTTGTACCCATCTAAGAGTTAAGAGCAATAATAATTTTTAAGCTCTACCAAATGTTCTCTATTCTCTTAAATGTTCTTGAGCAACATTTTAAGTGCTTACCTAGACAAGTAAGGGGTGACCTATTCAAGTAGCACAAATGCTAAAAAGTCCAAAAATGCTCCCCCTGATTTGGACTAAAGTGTGAGTATCCATAATTTGTAAATAAATGCTCTCTATAAGTAATTCTCCCCCTCGAAATATAAGAAGAACAACTAATTAGTTTGATGATTGAGTCGTCGCATGCCTATCCTATATATCATCTTCTGAAATGATGACTTGAGTAGTGCATTGGTGAACAAGTCTATTAAGTTGTAATTTAATCGAATTTGCTTGACTTTTATCACTTTTCGTCTTTAAAACTTTGGTGGAAAGTGATTGGTTCGATTTCCTTTGTTGAATTCTTCTTGTACTTGGACGATGCATGCTGCATTATTTTCATAAATTATTGTTGACTTATTTATGACTGAGAGTGGCTCATAATTTCCTCATATATGTGTAATGATCGATCTCAACCACGCACTTTCTTTTGTTACTTCATGAAGTGCAATTAACTCTGTATAGTTAGAGGAAGTTGCTACAAAATTTTACTTTGTTGATTACCAAGATGTACCTGCATAGTTATTAATACATAACCTATATGGTAGCAACCCTTATGGATTAGAAAGATAACCTGAGTCTGCATAGCCAACTAAATGGGAGTTACTAGCATAAACACAATAATAAAATAATCACATGTTAGTTATTCCACGAAGATATCTCAAGATGTGCTTAACACCATTCCAATGTCTTTGTATAGGTGCAGAACTATATCTTGATAATAAACTAACAGAAAAAATAATATCCGGTCTTGTGCACTGTGCTAGATATAAAAGTGCTCCAATGGCAGTTAAATATGACACTTTTGGATCAAGAACTTCTTCATGTTCTTCCATTGGTCGAAATGGATCTTTATCCAAATCTAAACTTCGCACAACCATGGGTGTGCTGAGTGGATGTGCATTGTCCATTTTAAATTGTTTCAAGATCATATCAGTATATCAGGAATAAAATCCGCTAGAATTTCGTTCTATTTGCAAATCAAAACAATTTCATTTTTCTAAAGTACATATATTTTTACTATAGCAAATTCATTTGCAAATTTCTTAACGAATATACATAGACAAATTTGATTATTTTGGTATCCTTCTTTAGTAAACAAAAATATACTAAATCGATTATACCACATTCTTCCAGATTGTTTTAACCTAAATGTTGCTCGTCTTAGTTTTATTGAACATATGCCATCTGACTTTATCTCTGGCATTATAAACCCTTCATGGATTTTCTTAACTAGGGAGTATATCTCCTCATAGTCAATATCTGGCATTTCGTGAAACATTGTGCCATAAGTTAGGCTTTGTATCAACAAACATTATTTCTCTCATTTCGCTTTCTTATGAGCACCCAGTTAAAACCAACAAGGTATATGTCCTTGGGTGTTTACATTATAGGTCCAAATACATCACGTTTTTTTTTAGAGAATTTAACAGCTACTGCATAGCTGATTGTCATTAATGACAAATATTTTCCTATCCCACAATTTTCTTGAACATGCATAGAAATTTAAGATCACATTATTTTGTAGGTACATGTGCTGCTTCAGAGGAAACCATTGGCATTTCAATGAATTTAAGAACTTGCACATTTTCATTTTTTTTTAAAGCACCAGCTACCATCGGCCTTTTATCAGGACAAGATTTCTCATTATTTCTCCTCTTTTTAGGAGTATTATTCTTGGAACCTATAGGCTTTCCACACTTTTAACTGTGTAGTAGATTCATTTGTTGCTATCATTGGCTTTTGTCCAATTGGAACATTTATTTTGTATGGTACATTCTTGGGTAGCACATGTGACTTTTAGTTTTGCGACATCCTTAAATGCATCAGGCAATTGATTTATAATTTATTACTAGTAAATTTACTATGAACTCAATATTAGGTCTGATACGATCTGCAAAGTATAATAATGCACTAATTTCTCTAAGGTATGAAACCTCACAATAAGTAGTCTAATAGACTATTGTAGGTATGCTCAATTGATGAGTTGCAATCATGTTGAATATTTTCACCATTCATTCAGTATAAGTAGTCTGATAGGCTACTATGCCGCTACTAAGATGCTCGATCTATAATCCGAGACAAAACTTAGTCTTTCTGAGGTCATTCATTTCAAATTTATTTTTCAAGTTTTCAACGGCTTTCCTAATCTCCTCAGGAGTCCCAATGATGTTTGAATCATCAATGTATTCAAACCTTTGATTTGTTTTCTTAAAGAAAATGCATGTGCATATAGGAATATTTGTAAAACCATTGGCTTTCAAATACCCAGTCAACCTATTGTTGCACATAAACCCTGACTGTTTCAATCTATACAGTGATTTTTCCAAATTTAGAGCATATACTCCTCAGGCATTAAGCTTATATGCTTTCGAAAGCTTAAACACCTTTGGAAGCTTTATTTAGATGTTGGTATCTAATTTCTCATATAGATATATGATTACTACACCTATAAGACGCATGTCTAGCTCGTTCTCGACGACTGACAGACTGAGTAAGTAATGAAACATGATTGCGTCCATTACTGGATAGTAGATTTCATTTGAATTGATGTCAGTTCTCAACGAGTACCCTTAGCAACTAGTCTTGCTTTGTACCTAACAATTTCTCCAGTTCATTATGTTTCGTTGTGAACACCCATTTATAATTGATAGGCTTTATGGCATTATGTTTTCGAACTATTTATTCGAATACTTCCCATTTGGCCAGAGCATTTAACTCTGCCTGGATCGTAGATCCCCACTGTGGCAAATTTGTTCGATGACAATACTCGTCAACATTCAGTGGTTCTGCATCCTCATCTAGAATATCAACGGTGAAGTAGAATTTGTTGTCGACAACTACTTTACTTCGATCCCATCTTTCATACGTACAGACTTAATTTATTGAGATCTCAATCACCTTCTCAAGGTTTAACTGTAACGTATTGATGGATCATGTAGCTACATTATAGCCTGTTTTATGGGTATCACCTCATCATGAGCGACGACTATTCCACCAGCCTCCTCATTTTGAACATGGGCTACTCCATTAGTCCCTTGTTCCTTATTATGCCTTTCACATAAATCAGATTTCTTTGTTTCAATGGATCAGCTACGTTCTTTACGTGCTTTTGATTCTCAGAATCTCTATCCGTGCTAGTGCATTACTTATTTGTATATGCACTTTCTTCACCTTTGTTGCATAATCTGAACGCATTAGGCATTTCTTGATCAACTTTCTGAAGGTGGTGAATCCATTGAACCTCCTTGTCACTTTGATTGGTTCGGAGATCTAGATGAGACAACTATGGTGTTCTATAAATTTCTCGGCATTCTATCGTCTTTTCTCCCCCTAATGCCAGAAATTGTGTCTCATCGAAGTGATGATCTGCAAATTTTGCAGTAAAGACATCGCCTATAATGAGGGGTTTAATCTTCATACACTAAGATATGGTGCTATAAGCACTTGCTCGACACATCCAAATGTGCATAAGTGGGCGATGTTGGGCTTCTGGCCCGTAGCATTTTAAATGATCCAGAAAAATACATTAAATATTCTTCAAAGTGCACGTTAAAAAAAAATTTCAAAATTTTAATCATTTTATTTTTTTATTTATTTTTTTTTGTGCCAACCAAACGAGCTATAAAGGTAGTTTGGTACCGATGACCGAGTTTGACATATCTCAATTATATAGTTCCTCAAATTTTGTGGAATTACAAATTGGTCCCTGATCATGTCCGAAAATGATAATAAAGTCCCTAAAAGTTACTGAAATTCTATAGTTCATCAAAGTTTGCAGAATTACAAATTGGTACTTTATCTTTTCAAAAGTTCAGTTAGATCCTTAAATTTACGAAAAGCTCATATAGGTCATTTAACTTCCACAAAATTACATATATATCCCTTTTATTTATTTTTATTTTTTTAAAATATATAGTCCACTAATATTTACGAAATTACTTATAGGTTCACTGAAAGTTTCCAAATTATTTGTGGGTTAAACATTACGATTTTGAACCCTACTAATTATATAATTACTTAATTAAAAGCATGATTTAAAAAAGTTATTTTAATTGTAATTAAAAATCTTCTAGATCCGTAATATAAGAGCATGGAATAGAAAGCATGGAGAATAATAATGCTTTTGATATCAATTAGTTAGTGGGGTCTACAATAAAGTAAAACTTTTCTTGAGACAATATCCTTATTATATTAAGGTTTTCATATTATACTACTACCTTTTTTTTACTTTAATCATTCCATACGATGGTTTCAAAAAAATCATTATACTTTTGTTTATTTTAACCATTATGCATTATATGCTGTGCTTTCTTGAGACAAGAGCCATTATGCATTATATGCTTTTGTTTATTTTATCCCACACTACTTTGTTATTATATAGCTGCCCATACCTTGTATAACTATAGCCTAACCCATACTTCTTATTATATAACAACATTACCTTAATTGCATAAGAAAGAAACATTTTCACTCAGCCAATAATTATATGAGAGCCGAACTCTCTTTAGAAAGACCATGTACCATCGGAGATTACTCCATAGATCGTAGAAACCGTTACTCGCGAATAAGTAGCAGATTAGGAAACACAACAAGCATCACATAGATTGTATGAGAAAATCTACAGCCAGTTTCAAACAGTTGTCTGCGCCTTCTTTTTTTTTAGATGGATTAAAACAACTGATCGGAGATCTCGCGAATCAGTAGCTGATCAACATAAACAAAAGATCAGGAAACAACGATCAACAGCTAGATTGCGTGATTTCATGGCTGCGCCGGCAACAAGCGTCTCTACAGCTGGTTTCGCATAGCTAACTTTTGTTGCGATTTTTTTTTGTGCTCTCCTTTTAAGAGCTCCATCCCCTTCCATGTAAGGCTCTGAGACCTTTTCAGGACATCATTTTATGCTCCATAAAGCTCATTGATTCCATGAAATCTCCCTTTTTTTTTAATTTTATTTGTTGCAAATAATAGTAATATACCAAAAAAAAACATATAGAGCACATAAAAGTATAAATTCAAAAGAAAATAACTAGATATTTCACACTTCTTTTTCACTTTTGATCTTTAAGCAATTCTTGCAAAGTAACATACTGCAAAAATCATACAAATAGTTAGAACAATACATGCTGACAACGTGTTANGGATCAAGAACTTCTTCATGTTCTTCCATTGGTCGAAATGGATCTTTATCCAAATCTAAACTTCGCACAACCATGGGTGTGCTGAGTGGATGTGCATTGTCCATTTTAAATTGTTTCAAGATCATATCAGTATATCAGGAATAAAATCCGCTAGAATTTCGTTCTATTTGCAAATCAAAACAATTTCATTTTTCTAAAGTACATATATTTTTACTATAGCAAATTCATTTGCAAATTTCTTAACGAATATACATAGACAAATTTGATTATTTTGGTATCCTTCTTTAGTAAACAAAAATATACTAAATCGATTATACCACATTCTTCCAGATTGTTTTAACCTAAATGTTGCTCGTCTTAGTTTTATTGAACATATGCCATCTGACTTTATCTCTGGCATTATAAACCCTTCATGGATTTTCTTAACTAGGGAGTATATCTCCTCATAGTCAATATCTGGCATTTCGTGAAACATTGTGCCATAAGTTAGGCTTTGTATCAACAAACATTATTTCTCTCATTTCGCTTTCTTATGAGCACCCAGTTAAAACCAACAAGGTATATGTCCTTGGGTGTTTACATTATAGGTCCAAATACATCACGTTTTTTTTTAGAGAATTTAACAGCTACTGCATAGCTGATTGTCATTAATGACAAATATTTTCCTATCCCACAATTTTCTTGAACATGCATAGAAATTTAAGATCACATTATTTTGTAGGTACATGTGCTGCTTCAGAGGAAACCATTGGCATTTCAATGAATTTAAGAACTTGCACATTTTCATTTTTTTTTAAAGCACCAGCTACCATCGGCCTTTTATCAGGACAAGATTTCTCATTATTTCTCCTCTTTTTAGGAGTATTATTCTTGGAACCTATAGGCTTTCCACACTTTTAACTGTGTAGTAGATTCATTTGTTGCTATCATTGGCTTTTGTCCAATTGGAACATTTATTTTGTATGGTACATTCTTGGGTAGCACATGTGACTTTTAGTTTTGCGACATCCTTAAATGCATCAGGCAATTGATTTATAATTTATTACTAGTAAATTTACTATGAACTCAATATTAGGTCTGATACGATCTGCAAAGTATAATAATGCACTAATTTCTCTAAGGTATGAAACCTCACAATAAGTAGTCTAATAGACTATTGTAGGTATGCTCAATTGATGAGTTGCAATCATGTTGAATATTTTCACCATTCATTCAGTATAAGTAGTCTGATAGGCTACTATGCCGCTACTAAGATGCTCGATCTATAATCCGAGACAAAACTTAGTCTTTCTGAGGTCATTCATTTCAAATTTATTTTTCAAGTTTTCAACGGCTTTCCTAATCTCCTCAGGAGTCCCAATGATGTTTGAATCATCAATGTATTCAAACCTTTGATTTGTTTTCTTAAAGAAAATGCATGTGCATATAGGAATATTTGTAAAACCATTGGCTTTCAAATACCCAGTCAACCTATTGTTGCACATAAACCCTGACTGTTTCAATCTATACAGTGATTTTTCCAAATTTAGAGCATATACTCCTCAGGCATTAAGCTTATATGCTTTCGAAAGCTTAAACACCTTTGGAAGCTTTATTTAGATGTTGGTATCTAATTTCTCATATAGATATATGATTACTACACCTATAAGACGCATGTCTAGCTCGTTCTCGACGACTGACAGACTGAGTAAGTAATGAAACATGATTGCGTCCATTACTGGATAGTAGATTTCATTTGAATTGATGTCAGTTCTCAACGAGTACCCTTAGCAACTAGTCTTGCTTTGTACCTAACAATTTCTCCAGTTCATTATGTTTCGTTGTGAACACCCATTTATAATTGATAGGCTTTATGGCATTATGTTTTCGAACTATTTATTCGAATACTTCCCATTTGGCCAGAGCATTTAACTCTGCCTGGATCGTAGATCCCCACTGTGGCAAATTTGTTCGATGACAATACTCGTCAACATTCAGTGGTTCTGCATCCTCATCTAGAATATCAACGGTGAAGTAGAATTTGTTGTCGACAACTACTTTACTTCGATCCCATCTTTCATACGTACAGACTTAATTTATTGAGATCTCAATCACCTTCTCAAGGTTTAACTGTAACGTATTGATGGATCATGTAGCTACATTATAGCCTGTTTTATGGGTATCACCTCATCATGAGCGACGACTATTCCACCAGCCTCCTCATTTTGAACATGGGCTACTCCATTAGTCCCTTGTTCCTTATTATGCCTTTCACATAAATCAGATTTCTTTGTTTCAATGGATCAGCTACGTTCTTTACGTGCTTTTGATTCTCAGAATCTCTATCCGTGCTAGTGCATTACTTATTTGTATATGCACTTTCTTCACCTTTGTTGCATAATCTGAACGCATTAGGCATTTCTTGATCAACTTTCTGAAGGTGGTGAATCCATTGAACCTCCTTGTCACTTTGATTGGTTCGGAGATCTAGATGAGACAACTATGGTGTTCTATAAATTTCTCGGCATTCTATCGTCTTTTCTCCCCCTAATGCCAGAAATTGTGTCTCATCGAAGTGATGATCTGCAAATTTTGCAGTAAAGACATCGCCTATAATGAGGGGTTTAATCTTCATACACTAAGATATGGTGCTATAAGCACTTGCTCGACACATCCAAATGTGCATAAGTGGGCGATGTTGGGCTTCTGGCCCGTAGCATTTTAAATGATCCAGAAAAATACATTAAATATTCTTCAAAGTGCACGTTAAAAAAAAATTTCAAAATTTTAATCATTTTATTTTTTTATTTATTTTTTTTTGTGCCAACCAAACGAGCTATAAAGGTAGTTTGGTACCGATGACCGAGTTTGACATATCTCAATTATATAGTTCCTCAAATTTTGTGGAATTACAAATTGGTCCCTGATCATGTCCGAAAATGATAATAAAGTCCCTAAAAGTTACTGAAATTCTATAGTTCATCAAAGTTTGCAGAATTACAAATTGGTACTTTATCTTTTCAAAAGTTCAGTTAGATCCTTAAATTTACGAAAAGCTCATATAGGTCATTTAACTTCCACAAAATTACATATATATCCCTTTTATTTATTTTTATTTTTTTAAAATATATAGTCCACTAATATTTACGAAATTACTTATAGGTTCACTGAAAGTTTCCAAATTATTTGTGGGTTAAACATTACGATTTTGAACCCTACTAATTATATAATTACTTAATTAAAAGCATGATTTAAAAAAGTTATTTTAATTGTAATTAAAAATCTTCTAGATCCGTAATATAAGAGCATGGAATAGAAAGCATGGAGAATAATAATGCTTTTGATATCAATTAGTTAGTGGGGTCTACAATAAAGTAAAACTTTTCTTGAGACAATATCCTTATTATATTAAGGTTTTCATATTATACTACTACCTTTTTTTTACTTTAATCATTCCATACGATGGTTTCAAAAAAATCATTATACTTTTGTTTATTTTAACCATTATGCATTATATGCTGTGCTTTCTTGAGACAAGAGCCATTATGCATTATATGCTTTTGTTTATTTTATCCCACACTACTTTGTTATTATATAGCTGCCCATACCTTGTATAACTATAGCCTAACCCATACTTCTTATTATATAACAACATTACCTTAATTGCATAAGAAAGAAACATTTTCACTCAGCCAATAATTATATGAGAGCCGAACTCTCTTTAGAAAGACCATGTACCATCGGAGATTACTCCATAGATCGTAGAAACCGTTACTCGCGAATAAGTAGCAGATTAGGAAACACAACAAGCATCACATAGATTGTATGAGAAAATCTACAGCCAGTTTCAAACAGTTGTCTGCGCCTTCTTTTTTTTTAGATGGATTAAAACAACTGATCGGAGATCTCGCGAATCAGTAGCTGATCAACATAAACAAAAGATCAGGAAACAACGATCAACAGCTAGATTGCGTGATTTCATGGCTGCGCCGGCAACAAGCGTCTCTACAGCTGGTTTCGCATAGCTAACTTTTGTTGCGATTTTTTTTTGTGCTCTCCTTTTAAGAGCTCCATCCCCTTCCATGTAAGGCTCTGAGACCTTTTCAGGACATCATTTTATGCTCCATAAAGCTCATTGATTCCATGAAATCTCCCTTTTTTTTTAATTTTATTTGTTGCAAATAATAGTAATATACCAAAAAAAAACATATAGAGCACATAAAAATATAAATATATATATATATATATATATATATATATATTCTTTTTCACTTTTGATCTTTAAGCAATTCTTGCAAAGTAACATACTGCAAAAATCATACAAATAGTTAGAACAATACATGCTGACAACGTGTTATAATTTAGAGATAAACATAGAGAATTAAGATCATAACATAAAGATATGAATTAGAGAGAATTATGAACACAACACAAGTAGAGTATTAATATTCATTAGAATTGGGATACCTTGACATGTAACAATGGCCTCTATTTATAGCCATATTGGTGGTGGTAGAAGTAGGTGAAATAGTGATGAAATTAGTGGTAGTGGTGGTCATCCCCACCATGATACACAAGATATATTATTTATGACAAATACAAACTTATAATATGTATAAAACCTAAATGACTTTTATGCAAACTTATTTTTCTGTTACTCTTTATTTCATTCTTGCAAAACCTACTGACCTTGAGATAGATAATAAATTTTGTACCACAAACATCATTTTCTAAGAGACTTATTGCTTTAATATCTACTAATGCTCGAGTCATCACATCTAAATCATAATTGTATGGTTTATCTCACTATCTATAATGGTTTGACTCTAGTATCAATGTCTTCAACTTGTGAATAATCCATCAATTATCTTCAAATTTTTTTACGTTCTTATTATTTCAATAGCCATTTAAGTTTTGTACTTTAATCTTAATAATCAAATATATGGATGTTGATAAATTACGTTATTTTAGTAAAAGAATGTTTAAAGGAGAAATAAAGTACTTTATTTAAAAGTTATAGTAATACTTAACTGACTTTAATTAAAGTAGTGTTTAATTATTTAATTAAAAATATACAAAATTATATTATAAATTAATTAATTAAATTAAATTAATTATTATATTAAAGTAAATAGTTAATGCAAAATTAGTTATTAGCTTAGATATTTTTTATTTAAATCTTTATCTTAAATTTATTTAGTAGATAAAAAATGTATAAGAGAAAATTCTTGACTAATATAAATATACATGTTTACATTAGATGAATGCGGCCCATCCCTATTGAATTATAAGATATATAATGTATTGTCTCTCTTTAACAGTTCGAGCTTTTAGAGCAAGTGGTTGTCCAATATAAAAATAGAGTTATAGATCTAAAAAGGTCATAAGTTAAGTCTCGGCGCTTACACCAAAATATTAGAATATAATTTTTAAACGGTAGCGTTAAAGTGAAATATTGAATGAATGTGGTCCACCCCTCTTAAATTATAAGATAAAATATTGTGCCTCTTTTTAATAGTTTGAACTTTTAAAATAAGCAAAAGGTTTAACATTCTCACTACTCAACTGTATCTTATAATTAATATTTTTTGCCTAATTTATTAATATTAAAACAAAAATTTACCCAAATCTTAATAGATGACTAAGGATTAACTTTTATCTATTATTTATAAATAGGATTGAATTATCTTTAAAATGAACTAGTTTACAAAAATCTGTGCAAATGATCAATAAAGTAATTTTACTTTTTCACATCTTCTAATTATTTCATATATTGTTATTATAGTTTGAAAATCGAGATTACTTTAATCCTATAGGATTTTCGAGAAAGGTTTCTTAAGAGCTAATATATATAACTACGAATAATCTTATACTTAGTTAAACTTAAGTTACAAAAAATTAACTACCATTAATAATTTATAAATTTTTCTATATGTAATAAATATAATCAAAATTTTATTTTTTTTTCTAATAAGAGTATATATATATAGCATTAAATAAGCTTTAAGATTAAATAAATTATTATTAATATTCAATAATATTTTATAGTATTAGTTAATGTCAAATAACTTACATAATTAAAAAAAAACTAGTACTAATCTTTCATTTCACATTTTACAATCAATTTTTAGAATCAAATTTTTTAAATATAATGCAAACATATAAACGCACATTCTTTAAACTTTTGCCTATAATTTTTTATATAATAGGAATATTGCTTATTACAAGTACAAGCAAAGGTGTATGTGAGAAAGCATTGGTAATTGTTAGAGGAAATGCTCTTTAAAACGAAGATAAGGGAGAGATAAATCACCAACTTAATTTTTTGTATAAAGTGTTTATATATGGAGAGATGTAATTTACTAGTCCCTCATATTCTTGTATTGTTCATAGTTAGTGATGAATCTAAACAATTCATCTAATAAGACTATAACACACTAGACTTCTTTATTATAGGGTGATAAGTCTCCATCACTGGAGTGGAGACTCTAAGTCAGTGTGTTGGTGATTATATTTTTAATTTTTTCTCTTAGCATTACATAGTTTACAACAAAAATCATATTTAGCATTCATATTATATATCTATCAAATATCCGACATGAATACACTAAAATTTGAGGGCCTACAAATATAAGGTAATTTTTTAATTTTAAATTTTATATATTTCTTATTAGTTATAAATTATTTTTTAACAGTGATTACAATTTTTTGTCATAGCATTACGTAGTTTACAAAAAAAATCACATGTACCATTCATATGATATATCCACCAAGTATCGAATATTAATATACAAAATTACCTTTCTCAAATGAGTACTAATCTAAATTATCAGATGTGAAATTGTTTAAATTTTTATAAAGGAATTTTATTTTAAAATTATAACGATAATCAATGTAAAATGTAGATACAATTTTTATTTTAATAGATTATAGATATTTATACATATTTTAGAGATTTTATGTCCATATAAATACAATATTTTGTTGTTTTGTATTTCTTAAATATTATTATATCGTATATAAATTATCACACATTCATTTATGATATTGCTGTCCAAAAATTTGTAATTAAAGTTTGATGATTTTTGTAAAACTTCTAAAATTTTTTGAAGGATAATTTTTCTTATAATAAATTTTTAATCAGAAAAAATAATTGTCTCTTATAAAAGATTATATTTGTAATTTATCAAAATTTATTTTTAAATTATTTCATTATATATGCTCATTTAGTGCTTTTTGACATTTTAGTCGATAACATATGTAACTTTATTTATTAATGCTATTATTATTTATTAATAAAAATTTTAATTTCTATAAAAGAACTTTATTCTAATATCGTAACGATATCGGTGAACAATGTAAATACCATTTTTTTTTATATTAGAGTATAAAACTTTAAATATATATTCTAAAGATCTTATATCTATATAGATACAATATTTTTTGGTCATATATTTATTAAATATTTTTTACACCGTATATGAGTTATCTCATATTTATCTATAATATTATTGTCTTTTCACATTTTTAATATTATATATAATTTCCTTTATCAATTCTATTATTACTTAAATTACTAAAACTTTGCATGACTATTTTTAAAAACTTTTAAAATTATTTTTTCTTACAATTTTTTTCATAAGCAAAGGTTAATCAGAAAATTTAAAGTTTTTTTTTCTAATAAAGACTATATTTAAGTTCTCCATATTTTTATAATTTTTATTTATTTTTGTTATTTAATAATGAAGTGTTTATTATGTACATCATTAACATCACTTTCATATATTAGACTTTTTAAATAACGCACTAATTAATGCATATAGATGCATGTGCTACCTACTAGTTATTATAGTACCAAAACTTACAAAAAATTACGTTTGTTGTTTTTTAAAAAAATTTATAATCATGTTTTGTATACAAATTTTTAGATTAGCAAAGTATATCTAGACCTATTAGTATAACTTATTAAAAAGAAAGGTTTCTGCTAAAATCTATATTCGATATTATTTTGTTGAGTAAATTTATACAGTATATCTTGATATAGATTATGTTTTCGAATTTGATAGGGTTATAAAATAAATAATTAGAGTATTATTATTAGTATAGTTAATACAATATACTAAAAGAGTATTTTCGTATAGCTTTAGCAAAGGAGTCGACTTTTAAATATTTTTTTGATATTTTATCTTAATTCTTTTGTTTTCACATCAGGTTATTGGTTATTCAAAGCTAATGCAACATATAATATAATTTTTAGAAGACGAATTTAATCTATTTTCATTAAAACGGGTAATACTTAACTACAAGTACAAACAAAATCAAAAGAGAAGTGTCATTAATGACACAGAGAACACCGCCACTAATAGGCGTAGAAAGAAGCGCCATTAACGACGCAGAGAACACAACTACCAACGGGCGAAAAATAGTGCAATAAAATGTAGTTGACTTAGGCTTTTAATTTTTTTTTCTTATACGATTTTATATTCAAATGCTAAAAAGCGTTTTTAGAACACTTTATTTAAAATATAATTTTTATGTAATATTTTAAAAGAAATTATGACGTAGTTTATAATTTAGCAACATAAATTTATCTTGTTATGACAGTATCTTTTCTAATATCTCTTCCTATTATTAATCTTCTTTTGATAACGTCTTATTTAAATTTAAAAATTACCAAAATATACTCGTGAGACCATTATGTAATTTTTACTAATTCCGCACAAACTTTAAATTGTAACTATTATGTTGCATAAACCTAAAATTTCTAAAATTACTAGTGCCGTACAAACCTAAAATTCTTAAAATTAAGGGATTGAATACATTAAATAGAAAATATTTTCTATATCTAGAATTTAGGTGTTGACTATGAATTTTGCCAACCCATAAACAATCAAATCCTTACTTTAAACGCTTAATTTAAGTTTTTTCATAGTACTTGCCTTAAGAATATTATCTCTCCATCTCTCTCTCTTGTATAGTGTTCTTTAGATTGATAGTATTTTTTATTTATTTCTAATTTTATAACACATTATCAGTACGACGCTCCATTATGTGTTAGTGGGTTGATTGATAAGTTTAATTAATGGGTTGATTGATAACTTTCCTCTTTATGAATATATAAGGATTGTTAGGTTTATTCAATTTAGAAATTGTTATGATTAATTCTGACTTTTTATCTAGTGTATAATTAATTCTCAATTTCTATTGTGAATTTTTTTTATAAATTTTTCTTTTCTTATAGAAAGATTTAGTTACTCAGTTAATTTTAGATCTTCAATTTTATTTATTCTTTATTCAAAAAAAGAGAGCACTTAATCACATTGCCGTATACGTGAATTTAGGAGCTGTTAATTCACATTGTTGTATAAGTGAATTTAATTATGAGAAAAAAATGCTAAATCATATTATATGTATGATTCCAAACAGTGTTTAAATCACATTGTTAAATATGTGATACAATTAAGGCATAATTACATTGTGGTATATTCAATTTGATAACGCTTTATACATATGCATTTCTTCAAATTGTTATATTTGTGAAATTTTGTAACATGAAAGTGTTTATCAACGTATTATTTTGAAATAGTTTCTAATATAAATATTTTTTATTCATGAAATAGTTGTCGAGCTTTGCAAAATTTGAGTTTAAAACTCTTGATATGAGCGGGGGCGATGCAGCCTCCATCACGAGTTTGGAGAAGGACCGGGATAAAAAGAGGGGAGCAATATCGACTGTCTTGTCGGAATAGAAAATCCAGCAACACAGAGGCAAAAAGCGCGCCCCCTGACGCTCGGATCCGGACAGTGACGACATGATTATGCGATATTCTCGAAGCCCCTGCGGAGTGAAAACCGATCTAGTAGATTGGCAAAAAAGTGGCCAATAAAGTTCAAAAAGTCTCTACGGAAAACACCGTTAAGTGGAGGAATGATCATGGTATAAGTTAAGCCAACGCTCAGAATTTTTCCAAATTCTCCGGAGCTGGACATAAGTCACAAAACCCAAAACGAAAGAGATGGATAGATAGGTCCCAATAAGTACGAGCAGCCCATTGTAGGCGCAAGTCCGGGACAATTCGACAAAGGTCCACGACGTGGCCAAGTCTAAATTCTGCCATAGCGTTGCGCTCAACATCTCCCATTCCCTCAATCCAACCACGGATATTGGCCATGACTATTTGCAAAGCGGAAAAAGAGCAAATTTTTTAATAAAAGCCTTGATAAAAGGGGTGAGGAGTTCGAAAGAACCTAGGACGCAGAATTTATAGTTGAAATAGGAAGAAAGCATATACCAAAAAAGCAAAATGAGTAGATGACATTTCTCCACAAAAGAAGACAAGCATCTACCAAAGAAGCAAAATAGGTGGATGACATCTCTTCACACAAGATGACAAAAGTAAGGAAAAGACAAAAGTAAAGGTTGATAAGGACACCTTTTAAGTCTTCACGGGAGGAGGGAAGAGAATAAACCATTTCTCCCTCCAAATAAAGTGCATAAGGAAGTACTTTGAGAGCATCTTTATGTCAATTCACAATGTACTTAGAAGAGGTACACCTTTGTTTTACTCCTTCCCACAAGAAGCATATGGGCAGAGTAAAATATCACTGAAGATCAACCAAGGAGAAACCAAGTCAAGAAGGGCTAAGATCTTCATAAGTAAAAAGGAAGTGAGTACTAGTAGTGTAAACGTTGTAGCCCACGTCACCGAATAGAGGTGAAGCGATCTCTGTATGACTCCAAAAAGTAAAAATGGATAACTCAGCAAAACGGATTTAAAAATCTAAACCCGTTTTCAAGGAAAACTCACTGCCACGATACCAGCCCGTCATGCGCCCAAGTGCGCCTGACATTTCTAGAAGACCCGCGATTCGATGAGAACAATCGTTTCGCAGGGTGCAAAATTAGGTATCGTCGGCTTTGACATTCAGTCGCAGGCAACCTCAGTCAAAGAGGGGCATTTGTAGACACTAAAATTTTGCACCCCAAAACTGAACAAAAAATTGATCTGCATCACGAAAGTGACCCTGGATCGAGGAACAACAACCTTTTCCAAGGAATGAGCCTAAGAGGAGAGTATTCACAAAATCCACCCTAGAGTGGGGTTGTTTTAGAAAATGGGGTTCTAAATACCTAAGAACCTAGAAGGGAAGGTGGGTAACAGCACCCATCGGAGGCTCCTAGTCATCAGAGCCAAACGGCCAGGGCCCTTAGCTGTTAGACCCATTTTTCTCTCTCCTCGCTGCCCTCAATATGCATGCATCATGCTTTTTATGGTTTTACCCCTGAATGGCTAGGGTTGTCCTGGCCGTCAATGTCAAACGGCTAGGTACCCCTGGCCATTCAACCCAAACGGTTAGGGAGCCCTAGTCGTTAGCCCCAAACGGCCAAGGCCCCCTTAGCCGTTTGCACAATTTTCTCCTCCACTCGAATTCATCTCGTTTGCCGTGTTGCGACAGTGCGTATACGCCAAATGTCTAGGGCCCCTTAGCCGTTTACAAACATTTCTCTCTCCTCTATCCTTTTTGGATAAGGACAAACCTCAACCCTTTGATCTAAACGATCCAAAGGCCACAAATTGCCCTCCCACTCTCATTTTACTATAAATAAGAGGAAATACCAAGGGTCTCAAGACACTTGCAATTTTAGGGAGATTTTTGCACTAAACTCAATAAATTTTTTCTCAAGTTCTCTTTCTTGTTTTCAAAAATCTTTAGACACTTTCAAGTCTATTGTTAGCTTGTTTCCTAAGAATAAAAACCCCATTTTTCATTACACTTTTAGTAGAAATTCACTCAAGAAAAGGTCTTCACAACTAAAAATAGATTGAAGCACAAGGGATCTCTTGCTATCTTGGGAGATTGGGCTATAGCTAGGTATATTTACTAACTCAAGCTTGTTATTATTATGTAATATTTTGATTCACATAATGAATGAATTTGCTCTTAATACATGTCTTGATGTTAGTTGACTTTATTATACCTAGTTCCATAAAGTGATGGTGTAATTTCCATTTTTGCATTCATGTAGTTTCCATAAGATTTACTACATATATTATCTACATATAAGAAAAAGCATATAGATATCATCAATATATGCATGTCATCTTGTTGAAATGCAAGGTAAAATACATCATGTTTATTTTGTATGGCTCATATTACTTCATGGTGTATGTAAAACATCATCATCATATTTTAGGTTATAAGGTAGTGTTGTATTTGTATGAAAATGTTATTTACATCACTAAAACCTAATTTTCGTAAGAAAAGCATATTAGTAAGAACATGAGGTAAATACCATGAATGCTCCATGAAAATGTATGGATATTTGATGTTCTTCACTTTTGCACACAAATACACTTTTTGATCCATAAAAATAAATGGGATATAAAAGTAAAATTGTTTGCATGAAAAGCTACTTTTTGATCCATAAAAATAAATAGGATATAAGAATAAAGTAGTTTATGTAAAAATACACCTTTTTGATCCATGGTAATTTGTGGATTTCTACATAAAGTTGTTTAAACATACTTTCACATTATAAATCATGAAAATATATGATTTGTTGCATAAAGTTGCTTTATTTACTAAAGTGTCATCTTACATCTACTTTATTGTCAAAAAGTGATGTTTGTGTTTAGTGGGCAAAAGCTAGGGCTTTGTTAAAAAGTAATAAAAATCTTAGGTTTGAAATAACAATTTGCCCCTAAACTTATAAAATACTCCATAAGCCTTAAAATAAGCCTTAGTGGGCCCACACCCCACTTTTCTCGTTCCTTGAACTTAAGGTCAATAATGGGAATTATGGGCCTTATGTTTCAAGTTTGGGTCTTAGGCCCATTGTCAATCTTGGGCTTCAAAAAGCTCACCTCCAATGAAGTTGGATAGACATCCACTTCACACAAAAGGATTTTACAACCCACTTCTCCTCTTATGGACTTAATAAGCCCAATCTTTCCCAAACTCTAAAAACCTAATAGCTATAAAAGATAACATTTCCTAGAATAAGATAAATCTAGGTTAGGTTTGTTTAGCTTTAGATTAGGGATACATTAGCACTAGGATTCTTGTTAATTTTGGGATTAGTCTAGGAATTCTCCTAAAATTATTAAGTGAGACCACCGTGGACGGGCATATAAGTTCGACATTCGTATCTATGCCGGGTCGATTGTCTTGTTCACTTAATCAAGTTGGGTTAATTCTTAAACAGACCCCACATTGCGATAATCTTAAATGATTTTCAAAAGAGAAGAAAAATAAATAATTTTTAGATAACAAATATTATTTGCATGCATTTTAGTACTAGAATTTCATAAAGAGAATTAGAATTCTAGATAAGTTTAGAATTAAGTCATGCTCATTTCATGTGTGATGTGGTACATACATGTCATACTTTTTTAAAACTACCGGGTATACGTGAATTTGTCATCACGTATTCCTTTTGCACGTGTTGAAACTACACGCAAAAAATACACTTTTGAAAACTCCTTGTACACGCGCTTGTAGGCGCACGAGTCGTTTTCTTTGGCACGTGATAAGAATAACACGTGTAGAATATTTTCAAAATCACTTTGGGCACGTGTGATAACACGCCCATGTCATAAACCTTGTATTTTTTAAAATCGCGAACTACCAAATTTGTACATGTGTACTTGGGAAATACACGTGTCTCACGTAGCACACTTGAAAAGAAAACCAAGTGTTGCATTTTGATAGTGAACGTGTGTGGACATACACACGTGTCACAATGTTTCGTATAAGTTGCTAACTATGCGAATTGTTTGCAAACACGTATAGAAGAGTAAATATGTACATCTTTGTTTCGTACGAACAATAATATTCATACAACGTGCTTCTCGGTGTGCGTGCGAGATACTTCGCATGTGTCACTTTTTCGATATGTGCCTAATAATAGGCATTTGCGTCAATTTTTGCCCCATAAAACTTTATAAGCATGAAATGTAGGCTTAGGGGCTCAGATTTACATTTCATGTACATTATTTTGTAGAATAATGATAGTTGAATAAAACAAATCACTAAAACATCCTTAGTTGTGAAGTAAGGGTCGATCTCACGATCGAGCGGTTGTTGGGTGCCTAACACCTTCCCGACCCGTACCTGGATTCCTTACCTCGAATCTCTGACTGCAGACCAGTACATGGATCATCGCCATGATTTCTTAAAAACTTAGAAATTAGGTGATTTTCAAAACTTGGGTCCTGATTCCCTATAATCAGGTGGCGACTCCTACATTCTCACACATTTACCCCATGTGGTAGAATTTTTGTCTGTCTTCCTTTTTCACCCTCTCCGAGCAGCGGGAAGTGGGGCCGGGTAAAAATTCACAGTTCCACACCTTAAAACATCAATTTCGCATCATCATTACATTTAAACAACATGACTATAGTCAAAAGGCCAGTCAGTATCGATACCCACAGTGAGGGTATCGATACTAGCCCCATCTGTTAACATCAGCTGTGGTTGGTATCGATACCCTCCATGTGAGTACCGATACCAACCCCATCTGTCGCGCATAGATGGGCGGGTATCGATACCCTATGAATAGGTATCGATATCCCCTGGATTTCTTCGCGATTTTAGGGTTTGTTTAGCACGGCAACTTCGTAAAAATTTAGTTTTCTTACCTTCAAACGTTAAGAAACATATATTCATCAAATATACATAGATTCCATGCATTCTAACCATTGGAAAAAATATATACACTTCTTACGATTATAGATTACATGCATTCACTCATTAAGATAATATATAAACAACATATAAACCTAGATTTCATGCATGCATTCATTGAAAAAGCATCTAAACAACATAGGAAAACTAAGTCTACACCAAAGGAGAAAGTTACTACTTGCCTTGAATCGAAAATGCTTCCGAAACGTAAGGAAGAAGAAGAGAACTCTCTTTGCAACTCGAAGTCTGCACCCTTCTCCCTTACGGACTTGATTCTTCCTCGATCAATCGATGAACAACTCGAGTTTCCTCGCACGCATCTCCTCTTCTCTCTTCTATGTGGCCTCACGCTCATCATAATGATGCCACTGCACCTTCACCCAAGGTATTGATCTTGACCTGAGCTTCTGCTCCTTGTAGTCAAGAATCCTGTATGGCTTCTCTACATAAGTTGCTCCTAGCTGCAACTCTAAATCGTAGAAATCAACCATTATTGGACGATCTTCATCTCTGATATGCTTATGAAGCATAGACACATGGAAAACATCGTGAACTCCTACCAACTGATCTAGTAAGGCTAACCTATAGGCCACTTTCCACACTCTCTCTATGATAGGAAAAGGTCCAACGAAACGCGACGCTAACTTTCCCTTCTTACCGAACTGAAGAACACCCATTATAGGTGACACGTTCAGAAGTACTTGGTCACCTACTTCAAACTCTAGCTCTCTAAGCCTCTGATCTGCATAGCTATTCTGTCGACTCTGCGCTGCATGCATATGCTGTCTGATTAGACCTATCTTTTTAGTAGCCTGCTGCACTGTTTCCGATCTTGAAAGTTTTGACTCTCCGACTTCTGCCCAACATATTGGAGATCTACAAGGTCTATCATACAATGCTTCAAATAGTACCATCCCGATACTGGTTCGGTAGCTGTTATTGTATACAAACTCCACAAGTGGCAAAAGGCCTTCCCAATTACCCTTGTAGTTTAGCACTACACAATAGAGCATGTCCTCCAACACTTGGTTAACTCTCTCTGTCTGTCTGTCTATTTGAGGATGAAAAGTAGTACTGAAGTCAAGTTGCGTACCCATAACATCATGAAAAGCTCTCTAATACTTTGAGGTAAATGAAATATCTCGGCCTGACACTACTGAGACTGGAACACCATGATATCGAAGTATCTCCTTCACATATAATGAAGCTAACTGCTCTACTGTGTATGTCTTCTTGACTGGTACGAAGTGTGTGTACTTGGTCAATTTATTGACGATTACCCAGATGGAGTCGTTTTCCTTCTTGGTCTTGGGTAGTCCCTCGATGAAATCCATAGATATATTCTTCCACTTCCACTCAGGTATATCTAAGTGCTCTGCCTTTACCTGCTGACAAGTAAAGCATGTACGCACAAACTCTGCAACGCTACGCTTCATTTCTGACCACCAGAAATGTCGTTTGAGATCCCGATACATCTTGTTCACTCTAGGATGTACGGTATACTTACTACGATATGCTTCGTTTAAGATGTCCTTTCTCAGGTTAGATTTCTCTAGAACACACAAGTGACCCTTAAACCTCAAACCACCGTCTTTCCCTACAGTCATGTCCGTGATTTCTCCTTGTTAAACTCCTGCAACTCTGTCACGGCACCACTGGTCGTTATCTTGTTCACCAATGATTTGGCTCACCAGAGTAGGTCATATGACCAAACTCCCAACAACAATTGTCTCTGCCCACGAGTTGGCAAATCAAATTCGTACTCCGAAGCTACCTCCAATAGTTGCCACTGCTGGACCATCATAGAGGCTACAATACCTCTAGGCTGCCTACTCAAAGCATCAACCACCATATTATCCTTTCCCAGATGATATTGCAACTGAAAGTCATAGTCCTTCAGAAGTTTCAACCATCTACGATGCCTCATGTTCAACTCCTCCTGTGAAAACAAGTATTTGAGGCTCTTATAATCCGAAAAGAGCTCAAACCTTTCACTTATCAAGTAGTGTCTCCAAATTTTGAGTGTAAACACTGCAACTACTAACTCAAGGTCATGAGTCGAGTAGTTATGCTCATGTATCCTCAACTGTCTCGAAGCATAAGAAACCACTCAGTCATTCTGCATTAAAATACATCCCAGTACCAGATACGATGCATCGGTAAACAGTACGAGTCTAGTTCCGCTCTCTGGTATGATCAAAACTGGGGTTGTCGTCGACTTAGCCTTCAACTCTTGAAACGCTTGCTCACACTTGACATCCCACTTGAATGGAACGTCCTTCTTAGTAAGACTAGTCAAAAGACCTACTATACGCGAAAATCCTTTGATGAACCGCCTGTAGTACCTGGCCAAACCTTGGAAACTCCGGACCTCTGTCACTGTAGTAGGTTGCTGCCCCTCCAGTATAGCCTGAACTTTGGAGGGATCCATTGTCACTTTCGCTGCTGATACTACGTGTCCTAAGAACTTCACCTCTTGCTGCCAGAATTCGCATTTCTCCAATTTCGCATATAACTGGTGCTCTCGTAGAGTCTGAAGCACTCAACGTAAATGGATCCCATGGTCCTCTCGTGTCTTGGAGTATATTAAGATATCATCAATGAAGACAATCACAAACTGATCCAAGAAGTCCCTGAAAACATGATTCATCAAATCCATAAACACGGCTGGTGCATTAGTAAGTCCAAACGGCATTACTAAAAACTTGTAAGACCCACATCTTGTCAAAAATGTTGTCTTAGGAATAACCTGCTCTCGGACTCTATGCTAATGATAACCTGACCTTAAGTCAATCTTAAAGAACCACTTAGCTCCCTTAAGCTGATCAAACAAGTCATCTATCCTAGGCAAATGATACATATTCCTAACCATAACCTTGTTCAGTTCCTGGTAATCTACACATAGTCTCATGGACCCATCTTTCTTCTTAACAAAGAGAATATGTGCACCCCAAGGTGATGAACTATGACGAATAAAACCCTGAGCCAATAACTTTTCTATTTGGTTCTTCAACTTTTTCATCTCAGTTGGGGTCATCTGGTAAGGGGTCTTAGTAATCGATTTTGTACCCAGAACCAGCTACAAACATAAGTCTATCTCTTTGTGAGGTGGTAACTTTGGGACCACGCCAAATACATCGCGGAATTTACAAACCACTAAAATCGATTCAAGTAGTTTGCCCTCAGACGGATGTTCCAACATATCCACATAGCACAGGTGTGTCCTATCAAGACCACCACCCTGCGTTAATGACAACATATATGTCATTTCCTCTGGAATGAAAAATATTATTGTTTTAGCGTAACAATCCAACCTAGCCTGGTATGCAGCAAGCCAATCCATACCTAGTATAACATCAAAGCCCTCTAGGCTTAACACGTAAAAATCTGAGGAAAAATCTAGCTTTTCCAAACTAATAAAAACCTTTGCAAACTAGTTTTACTAGTATTGTCTTCCTCGTAGGTGTCATAACAGAGAAATGGTAATCACACTTTTTTGGCCTTAGTGTCAAAGTGTCCAAAAACATACAAGATATAAAAAGATATAAAGGAATGTGAAACTCCAAAATAAAAAAGGATTCAGCCAAGCCGAGTATGAATCAGGTACGTACCTTCCACCATCTCCTCTGGCGCTCTCGCATCCCTAGGTACTATAGCATAGGCCCTATCCTGAGGCTATCCAAGTGGTTGTCCCTGTGGCTGTCTTTGCGGCTGTCTCTCTTGATTAAGTGTAGGTAAAGCTAGCTGAGGTCGAGCTTGACCCTATCCATTCTGTCTAGGCTGCTGGTTCTGCCTACCCCCTTGTGTCCCATTCCTGTGTGGGCAATCCACCAATCTATGTCCTATCTCACTACAGGAATAATAAGGACCTCTAATTGGACATATATTGCCCCTTTCAGTTTTCACTTCTTCGGGCTGTGCAGGAACTACTGCGCTAGTGTTTTTATCCTCTGTTTTCTACCTCTTCCAGTTACCTCTGTTGCCACGGTTCTTCCCTTGCTGACCTTGACCATTCTTTTGATCTTGTTTGTCTGCTGACTTTGTCTCAGCTTTCTCATTTCTTTTCCGACGTGCATGTTGGATTTCCAGGTCATGAAGTCATGCATACTCTACAACCTTAGCAAATGTATCAAAACTTGGCTGCCCGAAAATGTGCCTAGAGATCTGTCGATTCAATCCCCTCATAAACTTATGTATCTTACTCTGTTCCGTCGGAATAAGACCCGGTGCATACAAAGCTAGTCTAGAGAATTCCCTCTCATACTCAACCACTGTCTAGTCTTCTTTCTGTCTCAAGTTTTGGAAAAATTTTTCTATTACCATATGTGCACTCAGAGGAAAGTACTGATTAAAGAACATCACTTGAAACTGCTGCCAAGTTTGGATGGTAGTATCCAGATCCTAGGAACGAGACTCCCACCAATCCAGAGCATCATCCACGAGCTGAAAAGCTGCAAACCTCTGCTTATACTCTTTCAGACACTTGAAAGTCCTGAACGTCTTCTCCATCTCTTTGATCCACTGATGTGCCACTAATGGATCTGTAGAACCCCCAAAAGTTTGTGGCTTCAAACTCAAAAAGTGCTTATGCATCTTAACCCATATGGCCGCTCCTACTTGTACCGTTGGTGGTTGCGGTATCTGAACTGGAGCTAGTGCCACTGGACCCCTAGCACCCAAACGTGCATCTAGCAAAGCGTCCACTACAACCCCCACTGACTCCGTGATCAACTGCCGTAACATTGTCCACTCCAGCATCTGAGGGTTAACACCTCCTGCCCGGTTCTGACCCGAACCTTGCCCGATCTTTCCCTGTTGTGGTGGTGGAGGAACTTCAACTTCGTGATCAACTGCCGTAACATTATCCACTCCGGCATTTGAGGGTTAACACCTCCTGCCTGGTTCTGACCCGAACCTTGCCTGATCTCTCCCTGTTGTGGTGGTGGAGGAACTTCAGTTGGTGGTGCATTCACCTCTTCAGTAGGAACATTAACATTGTTCCCCTGAGCACCTAAACCTCCACACCGACCACCCCTACCTTTCGCTCTCCTCTCAGACATAGTTCTGAGATACAAAAAAAAGAGAATGAGAAGCGGAACTAAAGTTTATTACCATCCAAGCCAAACAACAAGCAACAAGAAAACAACTCATTCAAGTGTACTCTTAGTTTTGTGCTTAATGTGTCACAAACAAACATCCTAACTCAAGACAACTCCCTCTTGGACTTTGAACCTAAGGCTCTGATACCAACTGTAATGCCCCGCCCTCACATTTCAGGTCTGCAGCCCTTACTCAATGAGAACTAGGCATTCCGGCGGAACCATTAACAACCTGTACCTCTTGGGTGTACGAGCTATACTAAGCTAACAAGAAGCTTGCACTCTCATTCAACACAAAAGTAAAATAAAGCTGAATTATACTTTATTAACTTTAAAGATAAGTTATTCAAACAAATGGATAATTATTAATCCCAAAAGAATAATGGAATAAACATTATCTCAACCAAGCAGAACATAAATAAAAGAATTTCCTACGTCTTCACGGAACTCTAAGAAGTCTCCGAAGACTCATTCCCTGTCTATACAATCACCGCCTCTATCGAGGATTAGTATGTTGTCCTAGACCTGTAAAAATAATGGTGCTAGGTTAAAACCTAGCCAGCAAATTCATTAGTTCCCTTGGCTTAGATCCGGGTTAACCATATGCTTCACATGTGTAAGTGTATTAACATAATTGCATAAGATATAACAAGATCTACAAAGATAAGAGATTCACATATATTCATCAAATATACATAGACTCCGAAAACATATACACTTCATACAATTATAGATTACATGCATTCATTCATTGAGATAACATGTAAACAACATATAAACCTAGATTTCATGCATGCATTCATTGAGAAAGCATCTAAACAACATATGAAACTTAAGTCTACACCAAAGGAGCAAGTTACTACTTGCCTTAAATCGAGAATGCTTCTGAAACGCAAGGAAGAAGAAGAGAACTCTCTCTGCAACTGGAAGTCTGCACCCTTCTCTCTCACGGACTCAATTCTTACTCGATCAACCGACGAACAACACGAGTTTCTTCTCCAAGATATGGCTCCTCCTCTGCCCTAGCCGACCTCTCTCCCTCTCCCTTTTTCTGCTAATCGATGGCAAAAAAAAGGAGAGTTTAGGGTTAGTTTATATTAAATAGAAACACCTAATAAGTCTAATTACTAGCAGGGTGCCCTTATCAAAAGTGGGCTTCCCCCAAGATTAGTAACTTTAAAAGAAAAAGGTATTACACAACCACTACCCTCCACCCCTGCCACCACCACCCTTGCACTCAACACCAGATTTCTCCATATACCAAAGTGAAAAAATTAAAAAGAAAAAGAAATGAAAAGAATTGACGAATTGTTCCTCCTTTGCCTTCTCAATTATCATATTTTTTTCGAGAGATTCAAAACTAATCAACTAAAAAACTAATTTTTGTAGAAAAATCAAGTTTTCTGAAAACACCTAAATAAGAAAATTAAAACTAAACTTATCAAGAAAACAAACTGATTAACCTTACCTTTTCAAGTTGATGGAAAACCCTAATTAGATGGTGATGAAGATGAAGATGATAAAAACCCAAATTCTTTGTTATCTTTACATGAGTTTTAAATTAGACTAGAAGCTACCGATCTAACAAATGGAAATTGGTAACTAATGGCCGATTCTCAATCAAAATTTCATATAGTTTTTTCTATTTCTGTAATCGGTTTCAATAGGTCGATTTTTAGGTTTCCTTTCAGCATCGTGACGCCAATTTACTCTTACAAACTCAGCGTTTCAGTGCCGATCTACTCCTCCTCTCTTATTTTTTTATCACATTGTTTCCATCTATCGATCTAACCATTTTGGTGTGTCTTCAAATTCTTCTTCGTCTCTGGCTGATGGGTTCCTTCCAGATCTCCATATCTTAATTGGGTATCAAAGAAATTGTAGAAATAAATTAAAGAGATCTAAAGAGAGAGAGAAAGAGGAGAGAGATGAGTCGGCTGAGAGAAGACATAAGAGAGGGATATAAAAAGCTATTGAAATTAGATATGCCATGCTGAGACTTTGAGAGAGTGAGAGATGATCATTTCCTTTCTCTCCTTCGACCACCCTAAAGGGCCTAAACCACCGTATGGGTATTTGAAATATTTTGGGTCGGTTTAAGATATTTAACTAGCTTATGTGAGTGCCAATAAAATTGGGGCCTGCCATTAACAATGATGGCAATTTTGGGGGTTGCCTAAAGCCCGGGCCCACCAATAAGATTATGGAGAGTGTCTTTAAAATGACCGAAAGAATAAATCATCTCAAAAGCTTCAAAATAAACTTTTGTGGGCCTACAACCCACTTAGTGGGTTGTTGGGGCTACTTTCCTCCTGTTTTGAACTAAGAACTCATGATACACATCATAAACCTTAAGTTTAAATCTTGGATTTTACAACTGAAAAAAACTACTATACCGAACCTTATATTGATCCCTTAATGAAGAGTTCGTATGTTGTTGACACCTGTCTAAATTGCTTCAGCGATAACTTTTAACATAAATAATTGTTGGAAAAATGAAGAACCGAGTTACTGCACAGACAACGTAGCAACTTCTAATGGGTCCTCAGGACTTATCTTTCTAAGATGACTGAAATAACCCTCTTTAAACCATTAGGTGCATGGGTTTCATTGTTATGAGAGTGCTAAGGAATAATTGTTAGCATTATTTTTTATTTGGATACCGTAGAAGAATTTAATTGTGAGTTGATCCTATTGCAATGTTTTTTGTTATCGCAATTTAATAACAAAAAATTGGGCATATATTTTCACTATTGGTATATAGGGCCCCATTTTCAAGAGTTTGCCTTGAGCCCCAAAAATCTCAGATCCGACCCTGTGTGGATGATACAATAATGGTGTATAAATATTTATTTTTCTTCTCAAAAGTGTTAGTAATGTTTTAATTACTTTTACTTCGTATAGTTGTTAGAGATGAAACTTCAGACACATGTGATGATCTTACATGTAGTTTGGGATAGTTTCTATCAATTATCAACTTAGTTTCGTAAAATATTATATCAAAAGTACATAATCTATGTTTTTCCGTGTTTCTGATACTTAGGTTAATTTATTTTTGATCTTTCAAGTGGAGTGGAATAATATTTTAGGATATTTAAAAAGGGTTTCAATATACAAATCTTCTGTAGTACCGTGTTTGATTACTAGGTTAGTATGTGGTTATCGAGATGAAAATTAATATTCATACAAAAGATTATTGTAGGTTCTACAAAGTGGATTCCGGAAACCTTAGTAATTTCTCCTATTGGTTTATTCAATTATTTTTAATTAGTTGTTTAATTTTATTCTCTTTATTTTAATAATTAGCTTTTAATCATCTCAAAATTTAAATTTCTAGAATTAGAGTTTAGTTAATTTTAGGTTTTCTTTGAAACTTTTTATTCTTGTCCTTGTAGGATCGATCTTCTAATACGAGCCATACCTATATATTATTCATGCACTTGTGAGTATAATTTGGTTTAAATTTATCTATTAATTTAGGTTAATTTAAATTCACATCAGCAAGCACAAAAGGAGAAATGACAGTTGGCAACTGAAGAGCTTAGCAAGTACCCCAAACTATATGAAGAATTGTACAGGATTAACTAAGAAGGGACACTAGCTCGGTGTTTGGGTCCAATTGAAGCACAAAAGTGCCTTCACTTGGTCCATACTTGAATATATTGCCAAATAGGCAAAATAGCTTTACCGCCGGCTACAATACCTAGGATACTTTTCGCCCACCATGAAAAAGGAAGATGATGATCTGCAAAAGCAATGCAAAAATTGTGCAGCAACATCATAACACAATGAAGCATGCGCTCTTCAAGAAAATGAAGATTGGAGGCGCCCATATATTGATTACCTAGTTAATGGCACCGAACTAGCTTCCAAGGCGACCGCTTCTAAGCTTAAAAACAAAGCCAAACGCTTTCAAATTCATCAAGGCAAATTGTATAGGAAGAGCTTTGGGGGAGAGTTACTACGCTCCGTGGATGCTAATGAAGCCCTATGAATTCTCCAACAATATCTTGAAGCAGAACACCAGGGAAAGAAATGTCTTTATTATCAAATACATAATGTTGGTTTATAGTAGCCAACTATGAAGGATAATGCGGCCACATTCATTCAACGATGCAAACAGTGTCAAATTCAAGGCAACCTGATTCACGCACCTTGCAAAACTCTTCAGTCAATTCTCAAACTATGGCCATTCTATTGCTGGGGACTGGACCTGATTGGTCCCATCACCCACGATCTTTAAAAAATCATATGTGGATCATAATAGCCACAAAATATTATACTAAGTGGGTCAAGGCAATTCCCATAAAGCGAGCCACAGGGGCAGATGTTGCAGCATTTATCAAAGAAAATATATTACATCTTTTTGGTATCTCAAAATATATAATCACCATTTGTTAACAAGAAGGTTACTGAGCTAGCACAGCACTCGGCCTTCCGACAAATCACTTCATACCCCTACTACCCATAAGGAAACGGTCAAGCTGAGGCGACTAACAAAGTGCCATTAAAAATCTTAAGTCGAACTATGCCCCGCAGTGAACGAGACTGTCTCACAAAACTACCAAAAGCGCTATGGGCATACAAAATCTCGCCCAGAACATCGACCGGAGCAACACTATACGCCTTGGTCTATGGTGGTGACACAGTCCTACTCGTAGAAATCCAAATGGAATCCACTGGATTGCATATGTAAGTGGTAATTTATGGAGTCAAGTTGAAGAACATGTTGCCAGGACATCTCAGCTAGATACTCTGGATCACAGGCGAGCCAAGGCAGAAGAGTTTGCCAGAATCTATAGACAAAGAATGGAATGGGCTATAACAAAGGTGTCATACCTAGGGAATTCCGAGTAGGAGACTTAGTCCTCAGCACAGTGCTTCACATTCGAAGGGGTCTTTTAGTTAAGAAATTTACACCACATTTGGAAGGACCATATACACACGGTTGTTCAAACTTTCAACAATGGTACATATACTTTGGTTTGTGAAAATAACACTAAATTTGGTCATATTTGTAGCGCCCCGTACCAAAAAACAAGGGACATTACCATAAGTCTACAGCGAGACTCAAATCCGGTAGAGTCTTCCCTGTAAATTGGACCTTTTGTCACCTAATAGACACAGTGCATACAAAATATACACAGCGGAAGCAAAAAACTAAAGGTATGCACAAAATTGCCACCCATTTTTTTTTCTCAACTGAAATCCCAACGATGTAGGACCAGGAGGGACCTGTCAAGACAACATTGTCTAAAATTTATACCATCCTCTAAGTCACATGCAGTATAACTATGACATTCAATCTTTTACTTAACATGGATATACTTGTGATATAATATATAATTATGTTGTTGTTTCCTGTCAAAATATATATAGTGAGATAAGATAGAGTAGAAGTCGCATTCATATAAAACAAAAGTAATATAAGGCTCACAACCGAGCCATAAAGCATAAGTCTCAAGTAAGAGAAATAGAGTAGTAAAACATCCACTGTGACTGAAGAGAGGGAGACCTACATCCACCACAAAATAAGGGATCCCTCGCTAAACAAACGTCGTCACAATACCACTAAGGATCCTAACTCGATCCTCAAATGTTAGCTGTAAAACCACGAGAATAATTATGTGAGAAACTCAGTAGGTAGATCAACCATCCTAATATCATCACATGCATCGATTAATCCGATAACATCTCAAAAGCATTTGTAAAAGTAATGCATACTATATAGTTGATTGAAACATCAAAGAAAATCCTGCATATACATATATAAATAATAGTAGTGTACTTCTGCTAGCATAGCCAAGGAACATGACCAGGTTACCCCAGTCAGGATTACTTCAAGATCAATTACTAAGCGCACACAATTGACGACTGCAGACTAGACAAGGGCCCCCAACTAATCCAGAGAAGGTTCCCCGACAACCTTCCCCCGCGTCTAACACCCATCGGGCAGGCGTGCGAACCTCAGCTAAACTAGTTACTCAACACCACCAACAAACATGGTTTACCAAGAAATAATCGTGACTTCCCAGACTTCCCTAGATGTACCTGTCTCCCTGTCGTCCCATTCCGCCCTGAAGACAAAAACACCTAGCAAAGTCTCAGATGGTGTACCACATCCAGATAAGCATGATCCACTATCCTTGTAGAAAGTCCTCAACCTTTCACAAGCTTACCTTAGTGATAATATATAGTAGTATATGTATAGGTTGTGTGTCTTTTAAGTTAAAGTTCGAAAACTATTTTGGAAGAACCCTTTTTGAAAACCAAAGTTCCTTTTTGTAGAAATCCCCTTTTGAAATTTCTTTTATTTTGAAATCTACATACAACAAGTGTAACTGGTCCGAAGGATGAGGGACCATGGCAAGCCAACTCACCCACCCTCGTAAGGGTGAGGATCCCTGGCAGGCCAACCCACTCACCCATAGGGTGCGAAACCATGGCAAACCAACTCACCCACCCCCATAAGGGTGAGGACCCCTGGCAGGCCAACCCACGCACCCAAGTCTACGGGACCTGGCAAACCAACTCACCTACCCCCGTAAGGGTGAGGATCCCTGGCGGCCAACACACACAGATCACTCGGGTGGGAATCTGAGTAGAAGTAACACAAGCACCAGTCCACCTAAGGCATACACGGTTCTCCGTGTCATCGTGAACCCTATCAAGCCCGGTAGTGAGACGCCACTACCGTCTTTAGGCGATCACGGGAGAAATTCCTTTTGTCACATTTTCAAAGTTGGGTTTCACATCGATAAAACACTCGATAAAATAGATTTTCGTCTCTTCCAAAGGTTTTCAATATATTAAACATGGTTTTCCAACATAACCATCATTTCATCCACATAACCGTGATAGTAAAATTGAAGTCACATTTGTTCACAATCTAAGAGAAATATTTCTTAAACATGATATAAAATCAAGCATGCATATTTCCATATTAAAACCAATTTCTCAATATTTCCTTCATAACATCAGTTTGTTGTTATCCATAAATTTTATGACATGCCTTACATACAAAAGTACATACATAACAGTTCAAAACATGCATTTAAAAAGGTTGGGTGCTATTAAGATGAATTGACCACCTACCTCTAGCGGTACAGGAACTAATCCTCCTCACCCAGAGAGTCAGCAACGCCCACCTCACCAGCTGGGCAAAGAAACAAAAGACAGAATTAGGTTCTAGTACTTAGAGCCAAAAGTCGAAAAGATAAAAGAGGAACAATAAGAATTTAAAATCAAGACACACCAACGACTTAGAGTACTACTCTAAACCTCAACAGTTAGTAGGATTAGTACTACTCCTACTTCAACGTCTCTAATCAACCCATTTCCACCGAAAGACAAGATCGGATTATCACTTAAAGGCTCAAATAAGGCGAACTTCGTTGTTGCTCTCTAATGAAATAAAATTCCTCAAAGTAGTACTAAAAGGCAATCTATCCCATAAATCCTATCTTCAGCTTAAGGTTGATTCCAATAGTCTTCAACATGATAGTTCCATCTAAAATAACTTAGATTCATAATCCACACTCATCAAGCTGAATCTCATATGAATCTTCAAAAATTTCACACACCATCAATCATCAAATTTCTAGACCCAACTCAAGGTTCCATTGGAATCATCAAAATCCCCAACCCTAAGCAAGGTAAACTTCAACTCTAACCATCATTAATGGCCCCATGAATACCTAAAACAATCTCCAAACTTCATCCAAATTTTAGAAATCATTAACCACCAAACAATGTAAGATTTTATATTCATCACAACCAAGCACCATCTTCAGTATGAACCTAAAGGAAATCATCCCAATAATATAGGTTCCACCATCTAAGTTATTTATCTTGAACATCAAAATTTTTTCTATCAACATTCACAGGCTATACAAAGATAAATCACCATAACATCATCAAGTTTAAGTCTCCACTTGCATGCATCAAAGATGGAGGAATTTAGATCATAAAAACTATACATTTATATCAAATCTTCAACCCATCCATCTAACATTTCTAATGCATAACAAAATTTCATTTTTCTTCTAAAAACCCCAATTTACATCACTAAATTTCACCCAAAACAGAGGGATAATGTTTAAATCTTACCTCACTTCCAAAATTAGACCTTAGACACTATCTTTTCCACCATTAAACTCCCCCAACAACAAGATCTACACCAAGAAGGGAAGTAAACAAGAAAACCTAGGTTATTACACATCAAAACAGAAAAAAAATTAGATGATTTAGGGCTAAAGAGAGAAATTAACCTTTCCCCCTTCTTCTTCTTCTTCTTCTTCTTCTCCTTCTTTCCTCTCCTTCTTCTTCTTCTTCCTGCTGGAACGGCAGCTGCTGCCAAAGGCAGCAGCTGTTCTCCTTCTCCGCTACGTGGACAGTAGCAGCAGCTGCTGTCTTCTTCCTCTCTCTATCTAATAGCTCTCTATCTCTCTTTCTCTAGCTCCCATGCGTCTTTCTTTCCCTCTCGATTCTCCTTTCTCTCTCAGCTCTATATCTCTCAGTTCTTCCCTCTCCCTCAGCTCTCTCTCTGCGTCTCTCTCTCCCTCTCGATTCTCCTCTCTCACTCAGTTTTCTATCTCTCTCTCCCTCTCGGTCCTTCTCTCTCTCTCTCCTCTATCTCTCTCTCTCGGTTCTTCTCTCAGTCTTTCTTTCTTTCTTTCTTTCTCTCTATTCTCTGCCTCTCTCTCTCAGTCCTTCTTTTCTTTCCTCTCTCAGCTCTATCGAGCACTCTCTCTCCTTCTCTTTTTGTTTGATTTGATCAGCATTCAGCTGATTAGGGGAGAGGTAGGTGGCGGGTTTGGGTCACGGGCTGGGTTGCAGGTCGGCCCAGCCCGTGTCCCCCAAACCTAGCTCAAAATATTCCCTCTCTCCCCTTTTTTTGTTTGCTTTTAATTTTTTATTATTATTATTAATATTATTTTTTTTATTAG
>MVGT01000462.1:97555-114397 GCA_002174775.1 Macleaya cordata
GGCCAGCCCTTGTCCCCCAAACCTAGCTAAAAATATTCCCTCTCTCCCCTTTTTTTTGCTTGCTTTTAATTTTTTTATTATTATTAATATTATTATTATTTTTATTAGCGGGGTTTCACAATATTAATGGAAAATGGTTAAAGCGCTACTACGCTTAGCCTATAATTCCCATATACTACAAAAGAAAAGGAATATAAAAGAATAACAGTTCTATAAACAGAATTTGTTATTATTAAAAACTTACTTTAAATTTATAAAGTAGCAGTATTCTCTTACATAACAACCTAAGGCACCCCAAAGGTAACAAACACCATACACAAAACCACAGATGGCTACACAAACAATGGGAAATCCCTTCCTCAAAAACAATAAAAACCTAACTTTCAGTGTTTCTATTTAGGGGACTTGTGAGGAACACCTCCACACTCCAAAAAGAACCTCCTCGCCCAAGTGCACGACGACCACGTCAAAGCACCTCGGCAAGGAACATGACGTAAAGATGGCGCTTGTAATGCCCCGCCCTCACATTTTAGGTCTGCAGCCCTTACTCAATGAGAATTAGGCATTCCGACGGAACCATTAACATCCTGTAGCTCTAGGGTGTACGCCTTACACCAAGTTAACAAGAGGCTTGCACTCACATTCAAAACACAAGTAAAATAAAGCTGAATATAAACTTTATTAACTCAAGGATAAGCTGTCAATTGAACAAATGAATGAACGAATATTCTCAAAGAGTTTATCAGCTGACTTAGTCTCCGCTTTCTCACTTCTCTTTTGGCGTGCCTCCTGGATTTCCTGATCATGAAGTTGTGCACACTCCACAACTTTAGCAAAGGTATCAAAATTGGGCTGTCCGATAATGTGCCTAGAGATCTGTCGGTTTAACCCCCTTAGAAACTTCTGTATCTTACTCTCCTCAGTCGGAATAAGATCCGGTGCATACAATGCGAGTCTGGAGAACTCCCTCTCGTACTCAACTACTGTTTAATCTTCTTTCTGTCTCAACTCTTGGAAATCCTTCTCCATTGCCAATCGTGCACTTTGAGGGAAGTATTGGTCAAAGAACATTACTTGAAACTGCTGCCAAGTTAGGGTGGTTGTAATACCCTAAGAAATTTCATAGTATGAATTTTACACTTACCTAACATAGTTAAGTTGGTATTATACCCATTTGGGTGTGTATTGATTTGAGAAATAAATTTCTCATATGCATGGTAATTGCATGGAAACTCATTATATGCATTTAGAGAGTTATTTCTAAAAAAAAATTTATTAATTATTTTATTAATTAATTAAAAATAAAAAAATAATATTTTAATACAAAAAAAGTGGGCTGCGCTACAGTAGCCGGCGACTACTGTAGCAGCCCACTAAAAAAAATAAAAAATATTTTTTTATATTAAAAAATTAAATATTAAAATAATAATAATAATAAAAAAAANTGGCTGACAATTGCTTGATCTGTATTCACCAAATTTTAATAATCCAAAGATGACAGTGTTGGATGCTTTGAATTCTGCACTTAATGAGGATATGTTGCGGATCCAAAGTCTTTTTGATTGGTAAAGAGGTATTAGCAGAAACAATAAGATTGTTTTGCATGCATTTCAGTGTGAGTCCTCACTGTTTTCCTTACTTATTTCAGGTATACTGGTAACGTTTTTGGTTCACATAAATGGGTTACTCTCGAGAAATGACTAACCTTTTTTTGGTAAGATTCTTCTCTTGAAGCCTCTGTTATTTCTCTATGTATGATTGACTTCACTCTTGAATTTTTCTAAAGGTTACTTGTTGGCAATTTTTTATATTTTTGGAAATTATAAGCTGTACTAGCTGCTCGACTTTCTATTTGTATTCGGATCTTACTAGCTAGTTGGCACTATATAGATTTTTATGAAATAACATGTAAAGTGATGGCTATAAGTTTCTTGAACTTATATAGGTCATGACAGGAAGCAGTTGCAGTACCTTGGAGAACACTCCCCTGGGTTGTGTTAAAGGTTTAATTTCTTGCTGCCTTTACAAAAAAAGTTTTAGATTTCTTTTATGCCTTCTCTTTGAACTTGTTGATAGCATTGTTAGGAACACGCAATTTCCCCTTACGCTGCAGATGGCATTCTAAGACCATTCTTGATTGGTTTATGGTTTTGTGTATCTTCTTTTGTAGATAACTTTTCCTTTTACGGATTTGACACACTTCTTTCCACACATTAATGAGTATGAATTGATCTCTTTAGTTTCTTTGATTTCCAACATTTTCTTGTAGAGAAGTGCATATGCTCGAAGATTGCAAATGCTTACATTTCTATTGTATACGACTTGCTATTGTTGTTTACATGTTGTTTTAGTTTACCTTCTATGCTTTTGACAATATATGGTTTTTGTACAGAAAAAATTCTTAATTTATATTAGTCCAAGTGATTAGGGCGAGGCGCCGTTTGTCATGATCAGTTCAACATCCTTTTTAGTTAATTATAGAGTTCCACATATGGATATACACTTGTAGTCTAGTTCCAGCAAATTAACTACTCCCCATTTTCTTGATTGTTTTTGTGGATAGTNTATTTTTGTTTTTAAATTTACTTTGACTACTAAATTGTAATTAATGTTGACAAAAATTGACTGGTTTATCTTTCAAAAGGAGAAAGTAAGCGATTTTATTTATTGCTTTAAATTACATTTCATTTACACTCTTCACGCCTCGCCTTCCGGACTCATTGAATCGGGTTGGATTTTAGAGTTCCAAAAATTGGGATGTGACAACTTGGTATCAGAGCACAAGTTCCTGATTTCTTAGGCTTGTGAGTTTTTAATTTTTTCATAAAAATATATATTGGGTTAAAAGTTTTCATAATTCCTTTTCAATTTTTAACCAAATGATTTATGAGCTTGTTTTCTATATTAGAAAATAGGCAAAGTTCACTAGCATAAGTTAAGCTATGAAGAGTGAATCTTGTTGCAAGTATAGTTGGGATGAGAAATTAATAACTAAAAGCTTTATTATTAACCTATTGTATGTATATAGTTATAATTAGGAATTGTTATAGAAAAACCTAATAGGTAATTAATTGTGTATTGAAGAATGGCACGAGGAAATTCAAGGAGAAACGTTGAAGAACTTTACGATGCACCAATAGAGATGGAAGGTGAAACATCTCAACAACCACAACNATAGTTTATTTTGAAGTATGTTCTAGTTAGAAAGATTAAGTTTAACTATAGGACCATGGTGAGTTCAAGTAATAGCCATAGTTGAACTATATCTTATAATACTTGCACCCAATTGTTGGTCTACTTCTTAGATGCTAAGATTTTATACAATGGAATGAACCTAGCTAGTTTCTTAAATTTCATGTATTTGGGTTTGAAAAATGTGCTAGAAGTTCTCTTTTTGAGAAAGTGAAGCAAGTTTCATTAATTTAATGAGTGTAAGCAAAGATTATACCCAAAAGTTATGTCCTTAAGCATATAAGGCTGATTGGGACTAACTAGATTAGCTTCTTATGCAGAGAAGATCCTTAAGGATGTAAATACTTGTCAAATGTGGTTTTTAATTTCCCTGTAATTCTCATTCTTAAGAGAAACCTTATAATAACAATTTTTCTTCTCTTGTAATAGATAGTCCTCTAGTTATTTCTTAAAGGTCATTTATAAAAGGTGTTGATTTTTCCTTAGGAGCCTTTTCTTCCTTAAAATTTTGCAGGTGACCAAGTTCAAGTGTGTTCTTCAACAAAGCATATCCTCCACACAAAGTGTTGCTGCATGTAAGGGAGAAGTTGGAGTAGTAATTATTTTTGCAAAACTTTGTTTCATCAAACTTGAACTTTTTTGTTATTGCTAGTAGTAATGATAATGAAAGAGGAATGCCCATTTTTGTTGTTTGGATTCAATTTAGTACTCTCTTGTTTAATATTTGCATGTGTGAGGGAATGAAGGGTTTTATCTGGGTGAGAATGGAATTTTTGGGTTAGAGGTTTTGGTTTCAGGTGCAGACATGCCATGAGCTCCAAATATAGGCCCAAATGAAAATAATTTTTTTTTTAAAAAATTTAGAAATTTGTACGAGTCACAGGATAAGTGGTGAGGATGTATATCTAGCAGACAGTGCAAAAACGCACACAATCCTTCGTGACAATAAGTATTTCACAACCTTAAAAATATTCGAGGCTAATTTGACTATTATAACTGGCCCAACCAGTTTGATCAAAGGCTCCGGAAGAGATAGTATCATATTACCAAGTAGTAAAAACTTTATATCGACGATGTTTATATTCATGTAGATCTAGAAGAAATCTGTTGAGTTTTAAAGATATATGTCGTAATAGATACCACCTTAAGATAATCAATGAACAATATATGGAGTATTTATGCATTACTTCAATTGTGTTGTGCCAGAAGCACATACTAGAGAAGCTTCCTGCTCTCTCATCGGGGTTATATCATATAATAATTAGAACGGTTGAATCATATGCCGTCATGAACCAAAAGTTCAATGACCCAAAAACATTTATGCTTTGGTATGACTGTCTTGGTCACCCAGTTTCTACCATGATGGGTAGAATAATTCATAACTCACAGGGACATCCATTACAGAACCAAAAGCTTCTGATGTCCAAAGACTATACTTACACTGCTTGTTCTTTAGGTAAACTAATACTCAAACCCTCTCTGACTAAAGTTGTAGTTGAATTACTAGTTTTTCTAAAACGACTTTAAGGAGACATTTGTGGTCCTATCCATCCTTGATGTTGACCATTTCAGTACTTTATGGTCTTAATAGATGCTTCTCCAAGATGGTCGCATGTTTGCCTTTTATCCATTCGCAATGTTGTTTTTGCACGTCTACTTACCCAAATCATTAGATTACGTGCACATTTTCCCAATTACCCAATCAAGTCTATCCGTCTTGATGGTGCCGCTGAGTTTACATCCCAAACTTTTGATGCTTATTGCTTATCAGTTGGCATTGATGTAGAGCACTCTGTTTCTAATGTTCATACCCAAAATGGTCTAGCAGAATCATTTATTAAGCGCCCCCAACTGATTGTTCGACCTACGCTTATGAGAACTAAGTTAGTTGTTTCTGTATGGAGACATGCCATTTTACATACTGCTGCATTACTTCATTTTCGTCCAACTGCATATTATCAGTTGTAGACACCCTAATTTTGCCCACCTTCACTCATGGAGTACCTTAAGATTCTCATTAATCACCCACAAAAATAACCCAAATGGAGTTCAAAATCAAGCCAAAAATAGCCTAAGAAAACAAAGCTCAAAACCTTGCTAAAAAAATAGCTCAAAACCTCACCCAAATTAAGCCCAAAAATGGCCCAAAATCATCCAAAAAACAAAGCCCAAAAAATAGCTCAAAATAGGCCCAAACGGCCCATTTAAGCTATTCAACCTATTTTTTCTTTTCTTTTTTTATTTTCTTTTCATCTCCTCACTATTCTACCTTCCATTTTTATCTTCCTCTTTGCTTTTTCTTCCTCAAATAATGAGACCTACCCCTAATTTGAGCAAAAGAAAATATCTTTTTTATTTTCTTTTATTTAAAAAATCCACCTCCTTACTATTCTACCTATCTTTACTATTAAGCCTACCACCTCACCCCTTTGATGGAAGGCTATAAAAGGAGCCTTCCATCCCACAAAGAAAGGGCCTTGAACTAAAAAAAGAAAGAACAGAGTGGTAAGTTCATCCACAAAAGAAGAAGACATCCTTGAGAGTTTGAAGAGAAGAAGGCTTGAGAAACTAAAGAGTTAGAAGATTTTTTCTTTTCTTTTAAAATCTAGAGTGTAATTCCCCTCTCAAAGCTCTACTCATTCTAGTCACAACACTCTTATAAACTTAGGAGTGGTGTGTCCTTTTTGGGTTAGGGACTTTCCCAAAAAAAAGTTCCTTGCAAAGATCAAGAAATTGTAAATACAAGAAGAAGCTCTTCTAATTTTTAGTTTCAACACTCTTATTAAATTAGGAGTGGTGTGACCTTCTTTTGGTTAAGAGACTTCAAGTGTCAAATCTTCATTCAAATTGTCCCATTAATCAAGGTATAGAAATTTTTAAACTTAGTTAAACTTTAAGATGATCGAAATTAGATTGTCTTGAAGGCCACAATACTTGTGGTCATTTCAAATTGTAAATATTATTTAAACATTTATATATTATTTCAAAGTGAACATTCTTTCTTATATCTATCTTTATTTACATTTCATGCAATTTACTTCTAAGTAATTTTTCAATTTCTTTATTTTTACATCTTTATTTACATTCCTTGTCATTTACTTACAAGTTACTAACACCAATTTTCCAACATTCTTTATTTATATTTCTTGTCATTTACTTATAAGTTACAAACATTAACTCTCTAACATTCTTTATTTATATTGCTTGTTATTTATTTATATGTTATCAACACTAACTCTCTAATATTCTTTATTTACATTCCTTGACATTTATTTCCAAGTAATTTCTCAATTTCTTTATTTTACATCTTTATTTACATTCCTTGTTACTAACACTAACTTTCTAACATTCCTAACCATACAAGGTTAAAGCATTTATTTCCATTGTTCATAATTCTTATTTTCTTAAAGTCATTTACTTATTATGTCTAAGAAATCTAAAATTAATTACTTGGGGACATCTCCCTTCATTATTTTTCTAACTTGTTAATATTATCAAAGAAAACTTGGCATTTGTTTACAATCACTAACTTATGTACTAATGTAATCATTCAAAATAGATTGTCCCAACACCTCTCCTTTGATGTAAAACCATGGCAATGAACCACTGGGAATGCAATAGTTTGAATCACTGTCTAAAGCAAAATGCCATAATGGAAGCTATATGCATGAAAATTCCATAAGAAAAGAACATTTGAAAAAGGAATATTTTCAAGGGAAATATTTTCTAAAAGAAAATTTCACCAATTCCAACAAATACAGAAATCTGTATAATCCCTCCCGGGATTCTCAAAATAATAACATTATTGGAAAATCCAAATCTTTCTTTCAAATAAGGGAAGATTATCCATCATCTCCTAAAACACGGAGATAATTCAAAATACATGCTTAAAAATAAAGCATGACATATATTTACTTTCAAAGAGAGTATTTGTTCAATTTGACTTCATCTCAAAAAGAGATACACAAATGACCCATTATCTATAAGATAATCAATTGCTCAGATTTTCTGAGTAAAATTTCTTAATTTATTGTAAAATCTCATTGGGTTAGTGTACACGAAGAGTGCACACAACCGTGTCCTATAAAAAACCCTAGGAAAATCCTAGCTTTCAAAAAGAAAACCCTAGAAAAATCCTAGTTTGTGAACATCACTTTTCAAAACAAATCTAGAAAAATTCTAGTTTCCAAAAAGAAAACCCTAGGAAAATCCTAATTTGTGAATATCACTTTTCAAAAAGAAAAAATTAGGAAAATCCTAATTTGTGAATATCACTATTCAAAATAAAAAACTCTAGGAAAATCCTAGCTTTCAAAAAGAACCTAGGAAAATCATAGTTCGTGAATATCACTTTTCAAAATGAAAAACCCTAGGAAAATCCTAGCTTTCATAAGAAAAACCCTAGGAAAATCCTAGTTAGTGAATATCACTTTTCAAAACGAAAAATCCTAAGAAAACCCTAGCTTTCAAAAAGAAAATCCTAGGAAAATCTTAGTTTCTGAACATCACTAAAAAAAACCTTGGGAAAAACCTAATAGGATTGCATTCATGAAACACTAAGTGACTAAGGCATCACCATAACAGAATTGTTATAAGAACTAACAGTTCTCTTGAAAAATCCAGGTGCAAGGTATATAAAATTTGTTCAGCGAAAGATAATAATCACGGAAAAATCTGAAGAATTGTCTGTTGAGGGATCCCAACTTGTTTGAATTAGGCCGTTAAAGAGACTAATTCGGAAGGAAAAAATGTCTGATCAAGAAGAAGTAGGTGAGCCACAAATGACTCCCAAGAGTATTAGGAAGACCATGGAAGCCTACACTGATAAAATTCTCATGGATAAACTCTCCCTCATACTATCAAAACAAAAAACAAAAGGTGTAACAATTCCAGAAAATACGGAGAAGGGGGAGACTTCCATGGCGGAAGCTTTACTACAAAAGGAAGGAACATCAGAAAATATGGGATTGACACAACTCCGTTCGGTTCATGTCACGACCGAAGAACCAGTACCACTCCAGGGTCGAGTACCAAACAAGATCGAATATCAACAAGGTGAGGATTCAGAAATGGAAAAATGGAAAAGAACTCCGATGTACCAGGAATTCCAAGAAATGGAAGAGGAATTTCGCAAGTCCAAGATGGGAACCTATGATGCGGACGCATGGTATCAGGCTCCATCAGAGAAACTCCCCCCAAACTTCAAATTTCCTAAAATAGAAAAGTATGGTGGGTTCGGGTGCCCGAGAGCCCACCTCACATCCTATATGGGATACCTAAAGCCATTAGGAATTAGTAACGAATTATTGGCTCACCTATTCCAGCAAAGTCTCACCGGGCTTGCTTTGAGATGGTTTGTGGTTTTAGATCGGAAGGTTATACCCACATGGCCAGCATTAACTGATGCCTTCATGAAGCAATTTTCACAAAATTCAGATACAATGGTCACAAAAAGGCAGTTGGAAGCATTAAAGCAGAAGGAGCACGAATCCTTCACAGATTATATAGCTAGGTGGAAATTAAAAATCCGTGAAATAATTGATCGCCCAACAGAGGAAGAACAAATTGCCATGAGTTTCAAAAACGTGACCCTTGAGTATAAGTTGCCTTTAAGTCTTGTAACCCACCATCAGATGTCAGATTTAATAAAGTCAAGAACTCAAATAGAAGATGCAATAAGAGAAGCCACACATTATACTGAAAATCTTCAACTCTTTGTAGAGAGCGTCTAAATTTTGCATGAGGTGATGTCAATAGGAATGCAAGTTAAGGACCCTTCCTCATAACTAAATGTCACTTCCAACCCATCCAAATAGTAGAGTGATAAAAAAAAACTCATTTAAGCAGCTTAAACATTGGCTATGGGCAACTTGAACCTCAAATACCCCTACAAAGGTAAAATCATCGTTCGCCAAAGATCAAAGTTGAACCTAATTTTGTCTCTTTTTCATTGAAAAATTTTCCTGCAAAACTTATCCGGAATCAAAGAAGTTGGGGCGGAGTTTAATCCAAAGCATGTTGTTGTTAAAAAAAAAGAACAACTTTTTGTAAAAACCTATGATGGAAGTTCTAAGATGTTTAGAGTGTTTCATGCACTATTCAAAGTTAGACATCTAAGACAATGCCCTTAAAAAAAAATTTGACTTCAGACGATATCTGGTTCAAACCAACTGCTACTCATAAAAAAAATTTTAAAATTTTACTTCAGTTGATTTCTGGTTCGAACCAGCTGCTCTAAACAAAAAAAATTTCAGATGATTTTTGGTTCGAACCAGTTGCTCAAAAAAAAGAAAATCTCTTTAGTGGTTCGAACCAGCTGGTATGATCGGTCGCTTTTTCGACACGTTCGAGTTCTCCGGCGACCATTTTTTTTAGATCGGTCATGCATTTCTTTTACAAACACATGCAAAATTTCAAAAAGGTAAATGATCTTCATTGATTCTAGGGGAAACCATTACAGAAGGAGGAGGTTTACAAAAAAAAACACACACACACGACCGTGAGACATTAGAAGCCACTGGCGGCCTCATCGACGGCCACCTCCCTAGAACAACGAGCCATCAAGCAGCCCATGTCACCCGCACGATGAATGCAATCATGAAATTTATGAACAGTTGGAGCAGAATCATAAGAATGAAGAAACATCAAGTTAAATCCATTCCACCGGAGCGAAATCGACGGAGATAGATCGGAGTACGACGAGGAGAAAAGTGAAGAGAGAGCTCAAAGGTGCGGGGGGAAGGAACGGCGAAGATCAGCGAGGAGCGGCGCGGCTCAAGGTTAGGGGGCTTTGCCCTAAAAGGAAAGTAAAAACTTTCCTTTTAAACGCAAAGATACCAAGGGGCACGCACACCCTTGGAAAACCCTAAAAAGAGGAAAAAAAAGGCAAATAAAGGCCAGGACACGAAAATCATCCTTGAAAACGAGGATCAAGCTAAAGGATCAGAAGAAAGTCTGCTTCGAAATGTGGAGAAAAAGTCCCACTGAAAAATACAGACCTTACCACCCAAAATGCGGGTGTCTTTACTTTAGCATATGGCCTACAAAATAGACCTTTGCCAAAGAGGGGCATCTGTAGATACCCCAATTTTATCCTCCTTATAATGGAGCCATAAAGAAGAGGTTAAGAATTATCTCAACGAACTAAGCCTAAACCAGCCCCAATTCTGTTCTAAGCAGGTGGTTCAAAGTTCGCCTCATTTGGAATTATCTGGATCTGATTAGCAAATGTTTTAAAAACATAGATTCTAAGGGTCTTCTGGACACAGGGAGGGTTTTTCAGGGATTCCCGGATGTAACTCTTCTTTCTTGCCATAGCAGCATCTACTCGAGCCTCGAACTCAAGCAGTTGGGTGCAGAGCGTTGTAGGCACCCGGATCGTGTCCTCTTTATAATAGAGCCACAAAGGTGAGCCCAAGAATTATCTCAACAGACCAAGCCCAAACCGGCATGAAAGTATTTCAATAACCAAGCCCAAGCCGGCTCAATTCCATTCTAATGGCTAAGCTATGAAGTAGTTCACTCATCCATCAATCCAAGTCCAAGAAAAGAGGAGATCAAGAAAGCCAAAGACGTACAACTCAAAAATCAAAGCATTTGGGATCAATAGAGACTGCCAAGTGTTAGTCAACTCAAGAAATGCATCATCCAAGGTAAGTTGTTCAAACTTGAAATAAGGGGCAACATACGCCAAAAAAGGATTCAAAAAAAAAAGAGCCTTCTTTGACAACCAGATATCCAAAGAATGAACCTAAAAAGAAAAATTATTGTCACTAGTAGCTAAATTTTAAGCCTAATTCTTTCATTTATATCCAAAAGCCAAATATCTCTCTCTCATCCAAAAAATTGGGCAATACCAAAATGTCAAAGTTCAAAACCCAAGCTAGGGGCAAAAGGAGTCAAGTTTAAATTTGGGGTAAAAAGAAATCCCCCAAAAAGATTCTACATTCACAAAATTCAAATTCAAAGGAGAATATGAATCTTCAAAGAAGTCAAAAGTTCCAAATTAGGGGCAAAAGAAATTCCTTAGAAAACTCAAGATCCAAAAAGTCTAGGCAAGGGGCAAAATGAATCTTCAAATGGAAAATCATGTCTAACAAAGTTTCAAAATGCAAGACAAAAGAAATCTCTATGTCGAAAAAGCTTTAGGAGAGAGGAATCAATCAACAACAAGTCAAAGCAACTTTGTTCCATCGAAACTACTTAGAAGCAAGTCAAAGTAACTTTGCTCTATCAACATCGATCAACAGTAAGTCAGAGAAATCTTGCTACATTAACATCAACAAGAAGTAGGTCAAAGCTCTTACTCCGTCAAACTCACTTAGAGGCAATGCAAAGCCCTTGCCTTGTCCAGGTCAATCTGTAGCAGGTTAAAGCTCTTGCTCAGTCAAAATCACTCAGAAGCAGATCAAAGCTCTTGCTCAGTCAAAATCACTTGGAGGCAGGTCAAAGTAACTTTGCTCCATCAAAATCTCTTGGAAACAAGTCAAAGCAACTTTGTTTCATCAAAATCACTTAGAAGCAAGTCAAAGCAACTTTTCTACATCAAAACCACTCAAAAGTAGGTCAAAGCAACCTCGCCCCATCAAAATTTTTGTAACCAAAAAAGATTGAGTTATACCAACATCATAATAAACCAAAATCGAGTCAACAAATTGTGCCAAGGGAGATAAAACACATTCTGCGGTGTGCGAAATCAGGTGTCATTACTTTGGCATACGGCCTGCAATCAGACCTCTGCTAAAGAGGGGCATCTGTAGACACCTTAATTTTGCCCACCTTCACTCATGGAATACCTTGAGATTTGAAGTTCAAAATCAAGCCAAAAATAGCCCAAAAGAACAAAGCTCAAAACCTTGCTAAAACAAAATAGAAAGCTCACCCAAATTAAGCCCAAAAATGGCCCAAAATCATCCAAAAAATAAAGCCCAAAAAATAGCTCAAAACATGCCCAAATGGCCCATTTAAGCTATTTAGCCTATTTTTTCCTTTCTTTTCTTTTTTTTTTATTATCTTTTCATCTCCTCACTATTCTACCTTCCATTTTTATCTACCCCTTTGCTTTTTCTTCCTCAAATAATGAGACCTAAACCTAATTTGAGCAAAAGAAAATATCTTTTTTATTTTCTTTCATTTAAAAAATTCACCTCCTTGCTATTCTATCTATCTTTACTATTAAGCCTACCACCTCACCCCTTTGATGGAAGGCTATAAAAGAAGCCTTCCATCCCCCAAAGAAAGGGCCTTGAACTAAGAAAAACAAAAGAGTGGTAAGTTTATCCACAAGAGCAGAAGAAATCCTTGAGAGTTTGAAGAGAGGAAGGCTTGAGAATCCAAAGAGTTAGAAGATTTTTTCTTTTCTTTTAGAATTACAGTGTAATTCCCCTCGCAAAGCTCTACTCGTTCTAGTCATACCACTCTTATAAACTTAGGAGTGGTGTGTCCATTTTGGGTTAGGGACTTTCCAAAAAAAAAACTCCTTGCAAAGATCAATAGATTGTAAATACAAGAAGAAGCTCTTCCAATTTTTAGTCTCAACACTCTTATTAAATTAGGAGTAGTGTGACCTTCTTTTGGTTAAGAGACTTCAAGTATCCTCATTCAAATTGTTCCATTAATCAAGGTATAGAAATTTTCTAAACTTGGTTAAACTTCAAGATGATCTAAATTAGATTGTCTTGAAGGCCACAATACTTGTGGTCATTTCAAATTGTAAATATTATTTAAACATTTATATAAAGTTTCAAAGTGAACATTCTTTCTTATATCTATCTATATTTACATTTCATGCAATTTACTTCTAAATAATTTTTCGGTTTCTTTATTTTTACATCTTTATTTACATTCCTTGTCATTTACTTACAAGTTACTAACACCAATTTTCTAACATTCTTTATTTACATTTCCTGTCATTTACTTATAAGTTACTAACATTAACTCTTTAACATTCTTTATTTACATTTCTAGTAATTTATTTATAAGTTATCAACACTAACTCTCTAATATTCTTTATTTACATTCCTTGACATTTATTTCCAAGTAATTTCTCAATTTCTTTATTTTACATCTTTATTTACATTCCTTGTTACTAACACTAACTTTCTAACATTCTTAACCATACAAGGTTAAAGCATTTATTTCCATTGTCCATAATTCTTATTTTCTTAAAGTCATTTACTTATTATGTCTAAGAAATCTAAAATTAATTACTTGGGGACATCTCCCTTCATTATTTTTCTAACTTGTTAATATTATCTGAATAGTCCTTTGGGTTTGTCAATGGTCATGAGAGAAAAATAAACTCAGTTGAAGTCTACGTTGAGTCAGTGTTAGAGTGTTCCCTCTATGCAAACTCACACATCATAGTGAAACGAAGCGAAAAGCACTCCATCAGACTCTGTTTCTCCACCGGAAATCTTCGAGTATCGGTAAGTGACCTATCGCATACCATAGGTAGTTAGAATTGTATTAGGACTTAGTGGCATTAGCTAGGATGCATGTAGACAACCTAAAATGGTCTGAAGAATCACTTATGCATGTATCCTGGCTGGTATCGATACCCCTTAGAGGGAGTATCGATACTGACCTAGCCTGAGACATCAGGCAAGGCTGGTATCGATACTGCCTTAGCCTGAAGTCACAGGCTAGGGCAGTATCGATACTACCAGGGGTGGTATCGATACCACCCAGCTGGTATCGATACCTAGCCTGTCAGTATCAATACCAACTGCCAGAAACCCATTTTTGAGCTACGGGGTTCTGAGTTTTGCGACTTTTGTGGCAAGAGTTCTCATGCCCTTTTTGGTCATTTGCCACAACTAACATAGATTTTGTTCCTTGTCCATAAATAGGACTAAGATAAACATTCTAGGTTAACTAAGGACGAAGAAGAAAGAATAGCTAGAGTTTTGAGAGAATAAGGAATATTTAAGAAACTAGTTTTTTGTCATCTTCTCCATGGTTGATTCTTCCAAGCTTTTGTGAGGAGAAGATTCTTTTTTCCTTGAGAGTTGTTCCATACTAACTCTCTTTAGACCTTCATCTTAGCTAGAAAAGTTTAGTACATCCATCTAGCATTAAGATCTAGTAGAGCTTAGAAACTCAAAACTTTCCAGCACTTTACAGTCACCGGTGGAGTTCGGGCGAAGTCGTCGGTAAAGCTCCGACGAGCTGCATACATGACAGGGTTCAAGTGAAGCTTGTGGATTCAAGCACACAAGTGTGAGACTTGGTAGATTCTGAGTTGGAGGCACACTTACTCACCATTGAAGAGGCGGTTCGTGGATTCGAGTCGTGAAGGAAGACCGATCGAGTTTTTGCACGAGGGGATTCGTGTGGTCGATGTGAACGGTTGTAAGATTTCTTGTAAATCTTAGTGGTAATTTTTAGACTAGGTTCCGAAGTTTTTTTCCGTCAACAAAAATCATATGTGTCGATTACATACATGTGAATGATTTTTGTGCAAGATTGAAATATTTGATTCTCCTTAAATTCTGCATTTGAGAATCGAATAAGTCAATACTTGTGTGTTTCAATTTCGTACCATTTAGCTTTATCATGTATTAAGTTTTAAATTGGTAGATATTGATCCCCCTTCCATATACACCTGGAGATAGGTGATATTTCAATTGGTATCAGAGCTTAATAGTTCACCACTTAAGGCTTTACATCCCGGTGAGATCCTTGTAGTGAAATATGAAAGGTAGTTCCGTGAATAGACCTCCATTGTTCAATGGAAGTAACTATGAGTATTCGAAAGCACGCATGAGAGCCTTCTTAAGCTCTATAGATAAAAGAGTTTGGATGGCTGTAGAAGATGGTTGGTCCCCTCCAACAATAACTGCCACAATTGATGGTGTTGCCGTGACTAAACCTAAAGCAAGAGATGTTTGGACTGAAAATGAAATCGATAAGACCACCTATAACAACAAAGGCCTTAATGCCATATTCAATGCTGTAACAGCAGATGAATTTTGAAGTATTTCAAATTGCCTCTTAACAAAGGAGGCATAGAAAAAACTAGAAGTCACTAATGAGGGTACCTAAACTGTCAAGATTGCCAAATTACAAATGCTTACATCTCAATTTGAAAATCTTCGTATGGAAGAACATGAAACCTTTAACGAGTTTTACGGCAAACTCGGTGAGATAGTGAATAACACATTTGCCCTAGGAGAGACCATTTCAAACTCCAAGATAGTCCGTAAGGTGCTGAGATCTCTCCACGAGAGATTTGAGGCTAAAGTTACGGCTATTGAGGAGAGTAAAAATATTGATGCTCTTCTTCCTGAGGAACTTGCAGGTAACCTCAGAACATTTGAATCGAACTTTTGATTATCTAAGAAGCCAAAGAACATTGATTTCAAGGTTTCCAAGCAAGTGGCGAGTAAGGATAACAAATCCTCTGATAACTCTAGTGACGAGGAAATAACTCTTCTCTCCAGGCAGTTCAAGAAGTACTTGAAAAAGATAGGAGGATTTTAGAAATTCGACAAGTACAATCATTCCTCCTCTAAGTCGAAACCTAATGAGAATGTCAAGTCATTTGACAAGACATTTGAGAAGAAGAAGGGTGATGAGATTCAATGCTACAAATATCATGGGTTTGGCCATATGGCAAGTATTTGTCCAAACAAAGGAAGCTGAAACCACTCAAAGGGTAAGAAAGCAATGAATATCACTTTCAATGATTCTTCATCGGATTCCGGATCCTCTCAAGAGAGCGAAGAAGAGACGAGACAAAATTACATAACTTTTACTGCCTCTCTACTGTTGTCACAAGAATAAGGTGACAACGAAGGAGACATATCCAATCAATCTTCTAGTGGTGATGATATGAGTGAAGAGGAAGTTCAAGAAGAACAACTGTTCTCTAGAATTTTGGAGAATAGCAAGTACCTTTCAAGGACCAACAAGGAACTTCAAATGAATGTCATATGTCTTGAGGTGGAAAAGAAGAACTTGACTCTTCAAATGAGTGAGGTCTCCTAGAAGGTATCGAAAGACACAGTAATCCTCGAAGGAAAAGAGAAAGAAATCAAGGTTCTGAAAAAGAAACTTGGGATGGCACATGAGAGAGTCACATCTCTTCTCGATGAGATAAAAGGGGTGAAGGAAGAGCTATGTAAGTCAAAAGAGATGCTCTTAAAGTTCAATCACGGGTCAAACAACCTTGTGTCAATTTTGAAAGGATCGAAGAATTCAGGTGACAAAAAAGGACTTGGGTTTGATCCAAGTAAGGTTGCTAGCACATCAATGTCAACAATTTTTGTGAAAGCTAAGACTCCTTCTTCTCCACAAAAGGGATTTGTTAAGCATGCCAACAAACAAGCTACAAAGCTTGTTGGTAAGCAACAATCTTCAAAGCAGGTTATCAAGCCCCAAGCCAAGATAAGAGGCACTAAGAGATCACCTCAAAGCATCCATACATGCTCATGTTGTGGATATCAAGGTCACTTACAAAATACTTGCAAGTTCTACCTGGATGATCTCCATCACCTCCAAAGAGAAAAGGATATGCTAAAGAAGTTTAAGCAACTTCAAGGAAAAGCAAAAGTGAAAGGTCCATGTTTTTATGTTTGTCGAATTTCGTGTCAAAGGTAAACTCAAGATGGTCAATGTAACTTGAGTTAGAGTCTAGTGAGTCTCGGT
>MVGT01000461.1:0-14296 GCA_002174775.1 Macleaya cordata
GTGATAAAAAATACACAAGGCATCAATTCAATACCGAGATGGATCGATCTCAACACTCCAGATGGGAATTTTGGAACTGCTGTGCAAATTGATTTCAATCAACCACTTGACCCATTCTGGGACCGGCATCTAATCTCCGTTATGTCGTCCGATGTATCCTCCGACGAGCAAAGTTCAGCATGAAGTTGTAAATCATCGTTAGGCAAACGAAAATCTTATTTGGGTTCTAACCCAGACCCGAAAAAATCGAAACAATCCAAGGAAATTTTTGACCGTTATCATCAACGACATAATGCATCGAATACTGAATCTCATCACTCACATGGGCAGACCAGACCTGACAACCGTCCTCCATCTAATTCAAAAGGATTTAGAAGTTCAAGAACCAAGGGGGGCCACACACAAACCAAGAAATGGGTACCTAAGAGGGTGATGGTCACCCCTACTCACACTAATGATTCGGTGCACCAATCACATGCCATGGCAGCACCTTCAAGAAGTCAAACTGCAAAAGAACAGAGCACCACACCAGTTGACTTGATAAATCAACCACAAAAACCAGGTAGACCTTTTAGGATGTCGGTCCAGGATGATGAGATGGACCTACACGATCAGGAACACTTTACATTGAACCAGTCAAACACAGCTCTATTACACTCAAATTTTTCTGTTGGCCATGTGGTCATATCTAATCCAGCCTTACAACTCCCTAGACACGTTACTTTCGTACTACCACAGGCTGCACCCTTCCCAACACCATGGCACCCCCCTCTATGGCCTACCACACATAGGAATTCTTTTTGCCAAAAAGATTACACCCACTCACATACCCCAAACATTAACTGTCTAGAACAACCCACTGGATGTCTCCCACACTTTAACATACCGACCAACTCTCCCCCATTGTCACAGACCTCGACAGTAGAACACCTTACCGTAAATCTAACCTAACACCAATTAGTCTGGTTGCATAAGGAAATCTCACGCCTCATCGACTTGGGTAATGAATCAGGAATATCTTTCTCCGTCAATCGTAACCTCTCGTTCACTGTCTTATCCAAACTATTATTAGCGGACGGTCCGGTTGACAAAATCGACTTCGACAACTCAACCGAGCAAGAGAAGGATGCTTTTCAATGTTCCAGAAACCTGTTACTTAGTGATGGAGAATCAGAGGATCCCTCTAACTCAATCTCAGACTCAGATTCTGAACCCTTTGTACTTGGTAGGCGATCACCAACTCCTGTCCATATCTCTAATGATCAAGATGTTTGCTTGCAGGATTTGGCGAAGCTCTTTCACGAAGAACCAAATCAATCATCTGCCCCAACTTTTCTTCATCGATCTTCATCTATGGACTCCATGATGGAGGCTGATCATAATGTTATGAAAGATGAAGTATCGAATATGTCCACAGATAGATCATGCCATTCTCCACCGGGTTTCAGTCGCCAACAACCTCTTATACCATCAAAGTTAGCAAGAGAATCCAAACGACTTGATGTCACCCTTTCAGAAGCACTCTCCTTATCTGCCAGAGAATCCCGTCCTTCAAGAGGAAAAGGTCGCCCAGTTCAATAATGAATCCAAAAATCCTCTCATGGAACGTATGGGGCTTATGCTCCAAAGAGAAACGAGCATCAGTTAGAAGACTAATAAGACACTCCAAGGCGGATATCATCATAATACAAGAGACAAAGATGACAAAGTGCGCATTCAAAGACATAATTGAAATCACAGGGTCACGAAATTACGGATGGTCAGATTTGCCATCAGTAGGAGCATCAGGTGGAATACTCATCTTGTGGAATCTAGATAGCATAGAAGCAGAATTTGCAATCGACGGAAACTACTCCCTAACTATCGGATGCACGAGTAAAAGTGACTCTTTTACATGGTACATATCAGGTGTCTATGGCCCAAACCGGGCGAGTTTAAGAGATGATTTTTGGCAAGAATTAATAGATTTAGCGGGATTCGCTTCAGGCGCATGGGTGATAGGTGGAGATTTTAACGTAATCCGACTTTGCCACGAGAAAAAGGGGGGATCTCGAATAACAAGGAGCATGAGAGATTTCGACAACTTTATAACAAGATATGCTTTGTCAGATCTGCCACTATCTGGGGCCAAATTTACATGGTCAAATGGTCAGGAACACCCCGTAATGTGTCGCCTAGACAGATTTCTGATATCACAGGAATTTGAACAACAATACCCATATGTTTCTCAACTAGCACAACCTCGCCCAGCCTCCGACCACATTCCAATTTTGCTAGATACAAACGATTCATCATGGGGACCACCGCCGTTCAGATTTGAGGTTATGTGGTTCGAGGTAAATGGTTTTATTGACAAACTAAAAGGTTGGTGGGAATCTATTTCTGTTGCAGGTAGCCCGAGCTCTATATTATGGCAAAAATTGAAACTACTCAAAGAGGACATCAAAGCCTGGTGTCGTACAGAATTTGGCAAGCTGGAACAAAAAATTGCGGAGATTTTATCATCTTTAGCTGACCTAGACAGACTGTCAGAAGACAACCCGCTATCCCCGACTCAATTGGCAGAAAGGGCATCCTTAGTAACAAATTTTGACAAGTTATCTCTCATGCGTGAAAAAAAGATGTGTCAACGATCAAGAATCAGATGGTTAACTGCAGGTGACAAAAACACCCCATTTTTCCACAAAACAGCATCGGCCAGACGGAGATCAAATAGGATTCATCAGTTACTCATCAATGGAGCCTTCACTACAGACAGGGAAGCTATCACCTCACACATAACTCATTTCTTTTCATCGCTTTTCACAGAAGACTTTAATCATCGACCAACTTTTGAGGGTATTAATTTTAACCATCTCACGCAACAAGAGGCCACCAATTTGGAGAGACCTTTCTCTGAGTTGGAAGTTCTCGCTGCACTAAAGGGTCTAGGGGCAGAACGTGCCCCTGGTCCTGACGGATATCCAATCACTTTCTTCACAAAGTGCTGGCATTTCTTAGGAAAGGAATTTATGAAATTCATAGAGGAGTTCTATTACTCTAACTGTGTGGATAAACGACATAACTCGACATTTATCACTCTAGTACCTAAGATAAATCAAACAGAGTCGATTAAAGATTTTAGACCTATAAGTCTGCTGACCAGCACCTACAAAATAATATCTAAAATCCTATCCAATAGACTAAAATTAGCACTCCCAAATTTAATAAGCCCACAACAAACTGCTTTTCTCCAAGACAGACAAATTTTTGATGGAATTCTAGTTGCCAATGAACTGGTAGACTCCAGAATTCGATCAAATGTTCCAGGCATTGTATGCAAGGTTGACATGGAAAAGGCTTTTGATAGGATAAATTGGTCTTTCCTTAAAACAATCCTCCAAAAAATGGGCTTTGGTCCTAAATGGATACAATGGATGGAGTTTTGCTTTGGTACATCTCTGTTCTCTGTTTTGATTAATGGGTCATCTTTTGGAAAATTCAAAAGCACTAGAGGTCTCCGCCAGGGAGACCCGCTATCACCCTTACTTTTTGATCTAGCTATGGAAGGTTTCTCTAGGTTTCTAGACAATGCTTCCACTATTGGAAAATTCACTGGATTCACAGTCAAGGACAACGGTCTATCCGTTTCACATCTGCACTATGCAGACGACTCAATATTTTTTATTAATGCAGATTGGACCGAACTCTATAATTTATTAAGTCTATTGAAGTGTTTTGAAGCTGTCTCAGGTCTACGTGTTAATTTCTCCAAGACAAAGCTTATAGCATTGGGTCATGTACCTGACCTGGAGGCCTGGGCCACACGTCTAGGCTGTGGTATCGATAATATCCCTTTCTCCTACCTAGGTCTCCCTCTAGGAGCACGTTCTCGATCCAAAGCTATTTGGGATCCAGTCATTGAACGCTTCAATAGGAAGCTAGATAATTGGAAACACAAATGCCTTTCAAAGGGGGGTCGTATCACTTTGATCAAAAGTATTTTGGCTAACTTGGCAATCTATTTTTTCTCACTTTTCAGGGCTCCAAAGTCTATTACTGATGAGCTAGAACGTAAGATGAGGAACTTCCTATGGTCAAAACAGGGGGCAAATAGAGGATATCACCTAATAAAATGGAGCCAAATCTGCACCTCAATGAACAGAGGGGGTCTCGGGATAAAACAACTGCAAGTCATGAATATGGCTCTCCTCTCCAAATGGGGATGGAGATTCTCCTCAGAAAAAAATAATCTATGGTGTACCATTATTGAGGAGAAGTATGGGCCATCACCCTCCAATTGGTATCCGGAATCAGTTACAACAACGTATGGTTTCTCTTGCTGGCGTCATATCTCAACCTGTTGCCAAAAAATCAGGAACATATTCTCAATCACAGTACACGAAGGGTCGAGGATCTCCTTTTGGTATGACATCTGGACGGGTAATATATCCCTCAAAGAACTTGCTCCTTCCATATATAAAATCTCAAGGCTTAAGAAAGAAGCATTCACGGAATTCATAAATCAATCACCCCAAGGCAACAGCTGGAATCTACCTTTCACCAGAGATCCTAGAACAACTGAGATCTCAGAGCTTCTACTACTGCTTCAACAACTTGGAACTCAAGCACCCAACCTGGATAATCAAGAGGACTCCTTTAAATGGTCATTAACTAAAACAGGCATGTACACCGTCAAGTCGTGCTATGATCATCTACTCAACGAAGGAGAAGGACAATTCCCAACAAAAGTCATCTGGAACCCGCGTGTACCGACTAAAATAGGCTTTTTTCTATGGACGGCTTTCTTCGAGAAGATCCTCACCCTTGATAACTTACAGAAACGAGGGCATCAAATGGCGAATGCATGCTACTTATGTCTAAAAAATGAGGAATCACCTAACCACCTCCTCCTACACTGCCCTTACACTAGAGAATTATGGACTGAGATTCTTCCTGCTCAGGGTTGGTGCTGGCCTTTCCCGCGCACATTCGCTTCATTCATTCAAGCATGGAACTGTAAAGGTCTTTCGGATAATGGCAAAAGAATATGGAATTTCATCCCAGCTGCAGTGGCTTGGGAAACTTGGAAGGAAAGAAATCGTCGTGCATTTGATGGAAAATATCTCACATCCTGGTCCCTCTCGATCCAAATCAAAGCACTCCTACATTTTTGGGTATCCAACACTTATCGGGACTTCTCTACTTCTTTTGACAGCTGTGTCTTCAGCTGGGATTGTATTTTCGTATAATTGTAAATTTGGACTTAATGGATATGAGGTACGATGTATAGTATAATTAAATACTACCTCATATTCAGTTTTCTCGCGTTCTTAGGTAGGCCTACGGACCAAATTCCTTGTAATATTTTCTTTCTTTCAATCTATATTTCCGTTCATGCTCAAAAAAATTTTTTTTGATAATTTACTTATGAAGGACAATGAATCAATCCAAAATTTCTGTTCTCGAGTTTCTGCTATTATTAATCAAATTAGAAGTTTTGGTGATGCTTTTGAAAATAAGAAAATTGTTGAAAAAGTCTTGCGGAGCCTACCTCCTAAATTTGATCATGTTGTTGCTGCAATTAAAGAATCTAAGAATTTATCGACACTTACAATACAAGAACTAATGGGTTCACTTGTAGCGCATGAGAAAAGAATAAACAGGTTTGCAGAGCAACCACTAGAACAAGCCTTTTAGTCAAAGGTGCTCATAAAGGAGAGAAAAGATGAAGGGGCTAAAAAAGAAACTCAAAGAAAAGGTCCTTTTCAAATGGGAAGAGGAAGGAATTTCAACTAAGGAAGAGCTTATAATCAAGGCCATGGAAGAGGTGAAGGAGGAATTAAGTACAACAATCAAAGGTATGAAAACTAAAACTCATTTTATAATCTCAAATGAAACGTATGCAAGAAATTTGGTCATGCAAGTGAAAATTGCAAATATAAATGCACTAAGTGCAATAAATTAAATCATATGCAAAAAGATTGTTGATTACAACAAAGGGATGAAGCCAATATTTTGAGCAAAATGATTCTCATGGATAGTTATTTTATACCTGTCTAAATGCTCAACAAGAATCACAAGATATTTAGTATATGGATAGTGGAACAAGGTAAATGAACAAAGGCCTCACTTACCATACTACCTTTTTCTTCCAAATAGAAGGTATAAGCTTGACAGGCTCTTGTGATTTTCACCACGAAAAATAAAGCCAAGAAACCAAACCTTCCCTATCACATTTTCCTAACCCATGATGCTCGAGGACCATGACTAACAAATACAAGAATAGAAAAATGCAATTATATGTAAAAGAGAATGAGTTTTCATTTACTTCAAGTTAGCGATCCATTAGGTTAATTTACCCTTCTAGATTCTTTCTCTCTTTTTTTCTTGCAGTGGATATATGGCTCCTAAGTATGCCATGTGAGGTCACTTAACAAATACAGTAGATGTTTACAGCTTTGGAGTTGTCACACTTGAACTTATGAGTAGAAAAAATAGTACAGATTACAAGCCGAATGATGACACCATTTTCCTACTAGATTTGGCAAGTTCCTAAATCAATCTCATTCACATTTTTCAAAAGATGTATTTGAGAAGTAACCGTTATTATCTACTATACTTGTAGATACCAAATTTCGCCCCCGGATGCCAAATACTCAAAATTAGAGTGCACTGCAAGATCTAGGCATCAACCATCTTTAATTCTACTCAATCAACCACTAATTCAACTCAATTTTCCTTGTCTTGACTCAATCGGACTTAATTTGACTTAATTTGACCCAAATTGGGCTTCATTGAATGAATCGGGTTGAAATCCTCAAAATTCGGACTTGGATTGACTTTAATTTGACCACATCAGGGTTCATTGATACTTGACTCAACTCAGTTGGGTCTTTCCTTAACTCAATTTGACTTTATTAAGTTTAATTTGGCCGAAAATTGAGCCTACTTGAAGGATTGGGTGAAAATCCCCAAATTTATCCCCAATTTGGCCTTAATTTGATCACATTAGGATTTCCCACGCTTAATTAAAACTTTATTGATCCTAAACTTGTTTACACCCCACAAATCCCGTATTTTTCTATAAATAGAGGAGATCTTTAACACTTCATGGAAGGAGCATTCAATAGATCTTTTAGGAGAGCATTGAATAGAACTCTAGGGAGAGCATTGAAGAGATCTCTTGGAGCGCATTCAATAGATCTCATGGGAGGTGCATTCAATGGATCTCATGAGTTACATTGAATAGCTTGAGAGCATTCAAGAGCTTGAGAAGGAGAGAAATAGAGTTAAGTGAGAGTAAACCCATTTCCATTAGATCTTAGCCCTCACCTTTCATCAATCATCATCTACACCACCCATCCTAGCTTAGACCTTGCACATTCAAACCTCACTTATCATGGGAATAATTCAAACTAATTGAGTTTTTCTTTCCATTTTGAGGTTGGTTTAGAGAGCGTTAGTGGTAAATCACATCACTTTTCAAAGAGAAAACTTTATTTTTTTCATTTATCATAAACAAAATAATTCATCATGTCTTAATGGAGGGTTGATCAATGGGTTTTCTTCACTCTCTTCATTGTGGATCTTAAGCAAAATAGGTAGGTGATCATCACCCTTTTTACATTTATAGTAGAAATTACATGCTAAATGTTTTATGATGTAGTTTAAAGAAAGAAATAAATGTGTTATTTTATAAATCTTTCGTCATGATATCATTTGTGCATAAATAACTTGTTAGTCATTTTGTGAGAATGTATTGTTATTAATCTTTTTTATTGTTGAAATCTTTAAATACGACTTAAAATAAATAATTATTTAAGTGTGTTTGACATTTTATGTATCATAAAATAATGAGTGATTTGATGAACTAGCAAGATTAACCTCTTTTAGATGTTTTCCATCATGTGATGATGTCTTAATTTGCATAAAATGTGTGGTTAATGTTAAGAATAACATGTTTAGTATGTGCATTAATCATTTAATAATATTTTCAAGTATGTGGGAGTGAAAGAGTTGATTTTCAAATCTCTACAACATGAAAAGATTGTAGAGCATGAAAAAATATACAAAATAGGCTCAAGAATGAGTCAAAAAAGTTTTGAAACGAAGAAGTTATGGTGCTTTGAATGTACACCTTAAATGTGTTTGACAAAATGCCTAAGAGAGTGTTTATTGTGTAGAAATCCTCATTTTTGGCTAAAATTCTCTTTAAAGCTTTGCTTTACTCATTTAATTCAAGTATTTAATAAATGTTTACAGTGAAATACTAGGGTTGAATTAGTGCCTTGCCACTTTCCATGTTTGCCCTTAGAAACAAATCAAATAACAAATAAGCTTTCAAATAAATTACTTGGGTTTTACAACGCCACCTAGTAGGCATTTTGGGCCTACTTATTCTTTGTGCTTAAATAAGCCTATTACACACTTTCTCAAGTGTTAGGCTCTTTTTGTGGGCTCTATGCCCATTACTCTCATAGGTTTCCTAAGCCCTCATGCCCTCTTGGGCCTTATGATCTACTGCAACTTGTTTGTGGCCTATCCACTCTCTCTTGGGCTTAACAAGCTCAACATACCCCTAAATTCTAATAAAATAAACTCAAAATGTAGGTTTCTCTTTACCTAGAACAAGATGACCTAGGTTAGACATGTCACTGTTCTAAGTCTCACTACAATAGATCACCTCTTTTGCGACGAACCCATTTGCGACGCTTACGGAGCGTCGCAAATGATTAATATTAGCAACGAATGCTGGCGTCGCAAGAGACCAAAGGTAGCAAAGAATGCGTTTATCATTTGGGACGTTCTTTAGTGTCGCAAATAGTATAACTTTAAATTTTAAATAAAAATAAATATCGTAATTATTATTTGCGACGCTAGGAACTGTCGCAAATAATCTTTTACAATATTAGCGACGTTTATTTCCATCGCAAATAATCAAATATCATTTGCAACGCACTTTTTCGTCGTAGATAACCTAATATTGGCGACGGTTACATATGTTGCAAGTAATCCCTTATTAGCGACGCTAAGTATTGACGCAAATAATCTCTTACAGTATTAGCCACACTTACAAACGTCGCAAATAATTAAATATCATTTGCGACGCACTTTTCTGTCGTAGATAACCTAATATTGGCGACGGTTACATACGTTGTAAGTAATTGCTTATAAGCGACGCTAAGTAATGTCGTAAATAATCTCTTAAGTATTAGCGACGTTTATGTACGTCGCAAATAATCAAATATCATTTGCAACGCACTTTTCCGTCGTAGACGACCTAATATTGGCGACGGTTACATTCGCTGCAAGTAATCTCTTATTAGCGACGCTAAGTACTGTCGCAAATGATATCTTAAGTATTAGCGACGTTTATTTACGTCGCAAATAATCAAATATCATTTGCAACTCTGATATCTATCTCAAATAATGACCATCTATCTTAAAACTGGTGTTTCCAACAAAATTTATTTTTGTTGAAAAATGAAACCATTATTTTACTTATTTGGTTACAGAAAAAAAAATTATTCATATGTTATTAGTTGTGATCAATATACTAGAGCCATGCACTATCAGGGGTTCGACATCATATTTAAATTAAATATACATTTTATGGAAAAAAATTTCGATGGTGGACGGGTGATCCCATCACCTTGCAGTGTGCAAGAGCACTTTGGTACATGCCATGGCACGGTGCTGGGCACTTTAACACATTGATTGGCACTGTGATGGCACATTGGCATGTGTTATGTGCCAATGTGCAAGATTTTAGCGCATGTCATGGCACGTTGTTGGGCACTTTGACACGTTGCATGGCACATTGGCAGGTTGATGATAGTGTGCAAGGGTACTTTGGCACAGGCCATGGCATGGTACTATGCACTTTTGCATTATGATGGGCACATAATTGGCACGTTGTTGGCAGTGTGCAAGAGCACTTTGACACATGCTATGGCACGGTGCTGGGCACTTTAACATGTTGATTGGCACTGTGATATGTCACATTGGCATGTGTTATGTAGCAGTGTGCAAGTTTACTTTAGCACATGTCATGGCACAATGTTGGGCACTTTGACACGTTGCTTGGCACTGTGATGGCACGTTGTTCGCAGTGTGCAAGGGCACATTGGCTCGGGTCTATTAAATATTTTCATAATTTGTAGCATTACATATTTATTATTGTACGAACGGGGGTTGAGGGCACAAAGCCTCCTCGCGGGGTTCGGGAGAACGCCCCCGAAAAGTAAACAGTTTCAGCGTATCTATTGAAGAAGGGTGAGTGAAAGGGTGAAATTATTAACACGGTGTTGTGAGAGTTTCTCGAGTATTCCGGTTCTTATTTTTTTAATGTTAAAATTTTAAAATGTAACAAAGAATAATAATATTTTTTAATATTAATTTTTTTGTGGATCAAAATTTTGCGGGTATTTGGGTCCATTTGTACAAGGGGTGAGCGAAAGGTTTTAGTGACATTAAAATTTTATATAATGATGATCATATCTATGGAGATGATTCGATTGTGTGAGGATGATTTCATCTCCATATAGATCATATTCAATCATATATCACTTAACGCGTTTTAAAACTTTTAACATAATTTTTAATAGGACTAAAATATGTACATCATCCACGCAAAATTTAACCCTTACATCATTTTTATATAGGACCTACATGAAGTGTATCAATAACATGATGGGATTAAAAGTTTTATCAGTTAATTATTTAACAAATTACACCCAACATTACTTGTTTGTGAAAGGCCTAACTAATTTGGGTGGTAATATCCGTACTCAAAATAAAAAAGATGGCACCCAACTAAAGCACCCAACTAATTTGGGTGGTAATATCGACACCCAAAACCCTGGCGCGTCAAAACCCCCTCTTCACCCTCTATTGTCCCTCACTCAACATTACTGATGGGAACCATTCTGCAGAAGCGGGTGCTTTTGGTATCCCACGGCTCCACCCTCTACTATCCCTCTTTCTCTCTCACTCTCTCTTTTTTCTGCTATACTCCATAACCGTTCTGCAACTTCAAACAAATTAGGGTACTGGTCTGATTCATGTGTGAAAGAGAGATGAAATCAGTTTGATTCTTCAGATTAGGGTATTTTCAGATGTTAAATTAGGGTTCTTAATACCGAGATCTTCTACACCAGCATAAGCCGGTAGGAAGGTATGGAGCACTCCTCTCTCTTTCTCTCTCTTTCTCATTAAATCAAACTCTCTCGATCTCACTCTGTTCGCGATTTTGTGGGTTAAATGTTACCTACACAAAACTTTGAATGTCTATCTATCAAAAACCCCCAAAACTTTGAATGTCTATCTATCTAGCTTAGTTCAGGTATGTAAAAAAAATACACTATAAATAAAGCTTATTTCATGTAGGTAAAAAAACACACACTCTCTCTAGTGGCAAGGCTGCGAAGCCTGCGATGGCCTCTCTGTTGTCTCAGTTAATTTCTTTGAAGACGAGGTAGCTATGTTAAGGGTAAGAAATTAGGAATTATTTTTTTTTAAGACTTCAGACTTTGAAGTTTATTTAAAGTGAAAGACTATTTAGAGATGTGAAGAGTGTGTGTTTCGCAAGATTGATTGATTTAGTCCTTATGGCTGTGCAAAATTGGATTTGCAAAGTAGGGATGTGAAGTGTATTACTACTACGTTAATAATCCTTTTGTGTATTCTCTTTAATTATTTATTCAATAAAATTAATCTAGCTTCTTTCTGATTAAAAAAAACAAAAAACAACACTACTTACGTATTGGTGAAGTTTATACACATTATATTTAAAGTAATGCTTCTCATCTCATCGATCAAAAACTGTACTTTATGTTTTGTTGTATGATGTAGCAGCATATTTTGACGATGCACATTTAATATGATCTTGAATGCGTTTGGGGAGATGCTGCCTACTTCTGGTAAAACTAGTCCACCTTATATGTGGACTTTGATACTCTTAAATTGCAATGGGACTTTTTGAGACAAAAGCCTCGTATTGTGCAGTGCAACACTTGATTGTGGACAATATCTGTGAAAATGATCAACTCATAAAAAGATCATTTTCAAATGACGTACAATTTTTCAGACATGTACAATTTTCAAATGACATGTACAATTATCAATGAGATTAATGAATTTTTCGGTAGCAATTTATTTTTTCCTGGATTTGAAATTTTTTCCATGTTATATTTGGATCAATACTACGTTAAGATGATGTTTGGGGTGCTTTTAAGCAATATATGTTTATAATGGAATTAGTTTCCTGTTTATAGTGGAATTAATAAGGAGTCAATATGTGCTTTCCAAAAAAGAAAGAAAAACTGGAGTCAGTATGCTCTGTTCTGTTTTGATAATATTGGTATCATTGTGGAGTCACTATTTTGGGGCCTTTGAATTTTATTTCTTGTTATATTGGTATCAAAATTATGTTCTGATAATTAGATTTCAGTTCTTTGATAATTAATTAATAATTTTGTTTTGTTTCCTGGGTTCTTTTACCACTTTATGCTGCTCCAATAATTTTGTAGTGGAGATTAAGGAGTTACTTATGATAGGCATTGGCTACGCCATATCATATTTTGCGATGTTCAGTGTCATACTTTGTTATGGTTGTTAACTAAACATATAGAAGTTGATTACCAATTTATAAGAGAAATGGTCTTGCAAAGGGATATTGAACTTCAATACATTCCAGCTGAAAGTCAGATTGTGTTATCGCACACAAAGAATTTGTCCTCTACTCGATTTTGCATACTTAAAGCCAAGCTTATATGGTTTGACAAAGACACCAGCAGCTTGAAGAAGGGGATTTTAAAGGAGCTAGTTAATTTTCATGCTTGTTAACTAAATATCTCAGTAATTGTAATTGTATCTATCAAACTCAATAAATCATGTCTTCTCAACCAATTGTAAATTATCTTTGGTGAGGGAGTCTTCCTTATTTTTTATTCTTGAGTTTGTGTTTTCTCTCTTTAACTTAAGCTTGCTATTCACACTAGTGTTGTGTTTTCTTTTGATAGAGATAGGGAAGATTTCTCTCAAAGAATTGTTGGAGTACTCTTGTAGATAGCAACACGAAAGTTTGAATTCTCTTATCTGCTGCTCTTCTATAATAGTCGGTACCAATACTTCTTTATTGATGTTCTTATTGCTAATGTTATTGTTATTGTTGTGCAATATACACTACTTACTGTTCATAACTAGTATAAGTCTTTTATGCTGCAACTTTATAGATTACTCTCCATTAATAACTAGTATAAGTCTTGAATGAATTATATTTAGTATTGGGTAATAAATGTATTGGGTAACTATGGACCTGTATTGTTTCTTTGTTTTTGCACAATTTGAATGAATTCACAACACAAGATACAGTAAAGGCTCGACTAGATTGAGTTATATATGCCAATTGGGTGTTGTTTAATTTATTATTTTCGTTTATTTTTTTATTAATGTGACTTAACAAGCATTTTGTGTGCTGCATGTATATAACTTGATTTAGAAACAGATATGAATAAAAGTTGGATGCAATTGCGTAATAGGTTCTGGCCTGAATATATAAATGGTATTAGAGAATTTATGAATATGGCCCGCGGTCATAAAGATGCTATGGATAGGATCCTGTGTCCATGTAGAAACTACAAAAATAGAGCAGGTTTTTTTCACATTGATGTGGTTGAAGAGCATTTATGGAACGATGGAATGGATAAGAATTACACTCGATGGGTACATTATGGTGAAGATTTTGAGGTGTTATCTGACGACGATGATGATGATGATGATGTTGTTGAAAATGGTTCTGGTAATGAAGGACAACAATTTGATGGGTTGCAAAAGATGCTTGAAGATTTACGCACAACAACACAAATAGAACCAGCAAATGCAGTTGAAACGGAAGAATTTAACAGTTATCCTAATGAGAGTGATGGAAATCAAGATACGTTTGACAGTCTTCTGCATGAAGCAACTCAGCCTTTGTATCCAGGTTGCAAGAAGTTTTCAATGTTGGATTTTCTTGTGAAGTTGCTTCATCTCAAGATAATAAACTGTTGGTGTAACAAATCGTTCAACATGGTTCTTGAGTTGATTAAAGCAGCATTGCCTGTAGGTGAGACACTCACAAAGTCATATTACGAGGCGAAGATGTTACTGCGGAAACTAGGGTTTGGTTATATCCCTATACATGCATGCAAATATGATTGTGCGCTATTTTGGAAGGAACATGAAAATCTTGTGAATTGTCCTGTATGTGGTGAGCCGAGGTATAAAGTTGTTGAAGGTAAGGGTAAGAAAATACCGCAAAAAGTCTTACGGT
>MVGT01000461.1:49350-65422 GCA_002174775.1 Macleaya cordata
ATTTCTGCATAAAACAATTTGCAAAAGCATTTTTGCGTAAAAAGGATTTTGCAGAGACGGTTTTGCATGGTCCCTTGAGTTTTTGGTTCTTTCCACTTGGACAAGGAGTGGGACCCACTTGTCACCCCATCATACATCGACATGAGGTGAGATCTCTTGCAATCGGATCGACAGGCACGTGCCGACTAGGTGATAACCCCTACCCCATCTTTTTGTTTCCTGTATTTTCTGGATTTGTATCTCATGTGATGAAGTGATGATGTAACGATGTTTTGACTCTTCAATGAATCCTTGTGCGTAACATAATTTAGTATCGATCATATATTTCCCTAAAAGTTTTTAATCGCGAAGTAGAGGCCGTCCTCACGGACGGGCGGTTGTTGGGTGCCTAACACCTTCCCAACCCGTACCTTGATCCCTTACCCATTATCTCTATACCGCAGACCATCCACTTTGGACTATCGCCATCGTTTTCTCGGAAAACTAGATATAGGTTGATTTTCTAAAATTTTGGGTCCTGATTCCCGTAAATCAGGTGGCGACTCCTTTCACATCACATTCACACTCATACCCCCTTCTCGGGTGGGCGAATCCTTTTTGCGCCCGTTTCCCGTGCTACGCGCGTGCGTTCTTCTTCTCTCTCGGGAGGGAGCGCTCTCTCGCGTGCGCTGTGGGATTGTGCCGGATTCTGGCTCCACAGACTGGCGACTCCACTGGGGATTTTAGGGATCTAACTCGAAAAACGATTAAAGAATTTTAGGGAATTTATGATTGTACACTTCTCGGGCTTGCACACACACACTGCACGCACCTATTCATTTGCATTTGCATTTTCATCATTATTCTTTGATCCCATCTAGGAATTCAATCTCGTGTGTGCGATTTCGTCCCGACCATGGTGTCATAAGGGATAAACGAGGTCGTATCTCACAAACCTCCGCCTTGTACTAACGACCAGTCTTCGGACTGCGAGGTATATCTTGCCGAGGTGACCCAAGCCTTTCCTAAATACAGTGTCTAGATGAGCCATGCATGCATGTAGTAGCGGTAGATGTATCTTTAGGAGTAACCCAAAGGACTGCATTCATGTTGCACAATTTCCGAGGCATAATCACAGTAGAGATCTTTGCTACTAATCTCACTGGTCAGTGCGCTAACTAGGTACTAAGTACGACCAGGAACAAGTTAAAGGTTGTAAAGGCAGTCTGTTTGGCAGTGGATGAGAAAGAGCGCAAACACAGGCTGTCAGTTAGAAGGGATCAGTTCAAAAGGGATAACTCGGCAAAGTGGAAGAGTTTGGGCTAGGCCCACCAAGCGACTGATAAGAACTACACCAGAAATGACAGACGACGACGCGGGTACGGGTACTTCGGGGGCCGCGATGGCTCAAAGCATGGATGAAATGATTAGGGCTAGTTTNGAAAACTAGATATAGGTTGATTTTCCAAAATTTTGGGTCCTGATTCCCGTAAATCAGGTGGCGACTCCTTTCACATCACATTCACACTCATACCCCCTTCTCGGGTGGGCGAATCCTTTTTGCGCCCGTTTCCCGTGCCACGCGCGTGCGTTCTTCTTCTCTCTCGGGAGGGAGCGCTCTCTCGCGTGCGCTGTGGGATCGTGCCGGATTCTGGCTCCACACATTTAATTCAAGTATTTCATAAATATTTATCGTGAAACACTAGGGTTGAATTAGTGCCTTGCCACTTTCCATATTTACCTTTAAAATCAAATCAAATAATAAATAAGCTTTCAAATAAATTACTTGGGATTCACTAGGGTTATTTGTTCTCTTGTTTTCCTAGTTTAGAAGAGCATTAGACTAGGATTGCTTGTTATTTTCGGGATTAGGCTAGGAATTCGCCTAAACTCGTCAAGTATGACCACCATGGGCTGGCACACCTAAGTGTGGCATACGTGCCTATGCCACGTCGATGGTCTTGCACACTCGATTAGTTGGGTTATCTTAGACTAACCTCACTTTTGCAATGATTACAAATTTTCAAGAATAAAACAAGGAACACAAGTTTTCTATCTAATTAAATCACTTGCATTATCTTTGGATCATTTCATCCTCGAGCTAAAAATTCTTCAAAATTTAGGATATCCAGATTATTCGTGCCCAAATCCCTAGGCGTAGCTCATCAATTATTTTCAAAATCATCGTTCCACATGTGCAACAAAAATAGGTGTCATCATAAAGATCCATTGGGTTATGTGTACCAATGCACATGTCAATCATTTTCAAAATCAACAAACTTTTTCTCGTGTCACGTGTATAGAAGTATACATATGCTACATTACGAAGTCCAAGTGATCGCACACATGTACATCATGGTTGTCAATACTTAGGATTGCGCCTAAGTGTTTCCCATGGTACGCCCGTGGAATAGAATCTACGTACACCCATAACCGCTTGTACTTGGGATCGAGCCCACGTACATTTTCATTGCTTGTGAAATCGCGTCTATTCGTAATTCTCAGGCCACAGATGGGACAGATCCCATTATTGCCCAGTTGTTTGTATATGGAATAGCATCCATGTATGGACCAATAGTTTGTGGAATTGAATCCACGTATAACCATTGCTTGTTTCGTGGGATAGAACCCACTTATTCATTCTTGTTTGTTTATGGGATAGAGTCCATGAACAAATATGTTTGTCACATATAAAATAGAATCCATACGTTCTTTTATTTACATGTGGAATTACGCCCATGTGTAATATGCTTTCTGTGCACATGTGCTAAGATATACGTGTCACTTAATTTTGATACGTATTCCTAGACAGGGCATGTGTACCATCTTTTTCGTTTTTGCCCCAGAAAACTTTATAAGCATGAAACGTAGATCGTGTACACATTCTTTCTTAGAATAATGGTAGTTTGATTAAGAAAATCCAAAATACCCCTTAGTCATGAAGTAGAGGCCGATCTCACGATCGGGCAGTTGTCGGGTGCCTAACACCTTCCCGACCCGTATCAGGATTCCCTTACTAAGAATCTCTCTTCACAGACCAAACTAGTCAGAAAGATCGCCATGTTTTCTGAAACAAAATGATTTTCCAAAATCGGGTCCTGATTCCAAGATTAATCAGGTGGTGACTCCTTTACACATCATAAACAATTCCTCCCCCAATTCGGAATCTCGAGAAAAAACTCCACTCTTTCTCTCTTCGATCGTTCGCGGTCGTAGATGAAAAGATGAAAGTTTTTTTATTCAGAGCGAATCCTACAATACTAGTAATTGTGTACATTGTAAGACAGTATACCACATTGATATATACTTTTTGAAATCTGGTTCTCTTCATTTTTGTTGAAGGTTTCTTTTGGAATTGCAGGCCTATGTTTTACAACAGAAGGGTAATCTTCTAGAACTGATTGATCCAGACTTGAAGATGGACTATTTGGTAAAGGAAGCGACGAGGGTACTGGATTTGGCATTGCTATGCACTAATCCTTCCCCTACTCTTAGACCTATAATGTCCGATGTGGTTAAAATTCTTGAAGGAAAGATGATTATGAAAAGCCTACCTATCCATGCACCATACTTAGTAGATGATTTTGAAAGGGCGAGAGTTGTTGCTGACCTGTCTCTCTCAACCCACTCTGGTAGAATTTCAACAGAAGGGACATCAAATCTATTTTCTTCTTCCCTTACTAGTAAGTTGGAAGAATTTGATATGCATGTACAGATTCCCCTCCATAAAATCTCAAATGCAAATGCTTAACATGCTTTAATGAATTCAAACTTATAGGTAATCTGTTCGTTCTTCTTCTTGAACATATTAAATTGACATTGGCTCAACTGATCAGTTCTACAGTACATATACTTAAAAACTTATTCTGTAGCTAATTCTACAAAATAATTAGATCAAATAGCATGGGAGGGTATGTCTTCTTTACTGTGTTTAGACATAAGCGGTGTTGTTCTTTTATGTATGTTTACCAGTACTTTAGATTACTACATATTATTTCTCAAAATGCTAATCTTAAATGTGTTGTATCCTTTGATGCTACAACTTGTTATAAAATTTCTTTCGAGTCTTTGCTTCCACTATGAGCATTAATAAGCACATATATATTACATTTAATACCTCTATATTTATATTAGTCAGTTAATTATTTTACTCCATTTGAATTAATTAAGTGTACTTTGGTCTTGTGCAGGGAATATGAGTGGAATAGATAAAATCAGTTAAAATCCTTGAAGTTGATAAGAGCACCTAGAAGATGTTGTCTAAGCTTCCAAAAAGAACGCATGCATGTGCCACGTGCTGATCGGTCAAAGTAGTCCAAAAGAAGTCAAAATTGATTTAAAGTTTAATTAAATTAGATGATGACAATAATGTCATCAATAGTTGATTTCATACTACATATTACGTAGTGCTTGTGGGACCCGTTAGATTATAGAAAGGAAAAAAAGAAACAGTTGTTTCTTGTTTCTAAAAATAGTGGGCCCTAGTTACCTTCTATTTAGTAACTAATTAGAATTTTCCTAATTCGAAGCTTGAAAGAATATGGAATTCTGCAGTGAACTTTGGGGGTCGTTGGGTTATAAAAGGGGGGCAGCATCATCGGACGTAGAGAGCAAAACAGAAGAAAAACAAAAGTAGTAGCAGCGTGGGGATATCACAGAGAACAGTAGAGAGAGGAAAAAAGAAGAAGAAATAGAGAGGAGTACAGCTTCAAGTTTATACTATTGCTATCGGCATATTCGGTACATGAATTATTTTTCTTTTTGTTATTTTAATGGAGCTACTTGAACCTATGGGGTTCTAACTTTATTGTTAGGGTGAAGGGATGAACTTGTAGGGTTTAATTTTATTTATGCTCTTGAACAAAATATTTGGAACGTTGGTTTAATCGAAGTTTATTTTTCTCTTTATTGATTTATCTTCTAGTTATTTCTTTTATGTTATTTGTCATGCAAATTTTATAGTTAGATTATTGGTTGATACTTACAATGACTTATTTTAATTACATTAAGTATTATTCTTTGACTAAATATGTCATGCATATTTAGTACTTAGAAAAACAATCGTGTGTCGAAAACAAACTTATATTTTTAGAGCTTTTATCGTTAAATCATCCGGAAAGTAGTAGACAAAGGTACTATCGTACTACCCCCAAAAATCAGATATTTTACGATAGAATATAAATAGAGTAAATTTTACAAGGGATTCCTGGATCCTTAACACTTTAATTAATTGGTTATTTTTCATACTTTAGGTTTGCTTTCATTATTTTCAAAATACAGTTTTTCTTAAAAAAAAATAGTTCTTTCTTCATTAGTTAATTCATAATATTAATTAGTGTGTTTTTGTTTCACTCCTCGTGAGATCGACCTGTAATTGCCGATATCTGTACCATAGATACGGTGCACTTGTAGTTTTAATTAAATAGTTCTTTTCAAGCCTATCAAGTTTTTGGCGCCGTTGCCGGGGAGTGTTAATGGAATACCCTAATCAGTAGATTTAGGTTTTTCAGTTTTATTTAATTAGGGTTTCATATAAAAAAAATTCATTATTTTAGTATTATTTCTGGGAATTTCTTATTTTAGTAGTTTAAAATTTTTATTTCTATTTTACGTGTTCTCTTCTCTTGTAGGTCTCTGCAGGTTCTACAAAGAAAAAAAAGGTGTAGGACGAAAAGGAAAAAGCAAGACGAGAAGAACAATTTGTTTTTAAGAATTTTATTTTATTTTATTTTTAGAACAACTGTATTAGGGTTTGCATAAGGATTGTGTAATAATTTTTAATTAAGTATTAACTCTGAAAATCAGAGCACAAGTTGTAAACAGGGAAGGAGGACAAGTACGATCTTGTCTCGGTCCCTCGGGTTAGTACACTAACACAGGAGTTAGTGGCCCGAGTCGACTCAACTGGTTCGTTCCCCATCTTGAACGTGTGGTAAGATTCGATCAACCTGTGAATCCTCTGCCAACAGGTTTTATGGATGCCTTTCTGTGCATAATTGCTTGCGAATTGAAAATATTTTACTGCTTTACTTAGTAAAGGGCACATCAGACCCAAACAAGATAAGAATCTGGATTTTATCACCGGATTTCTTGTGCCCAACCAAGAAAACCTATCTTAACGCGTTCCTAAGCCTAAAATTTTGACTAGCAAGAAGTCCTTAGGGTTTCGAACTCTTAGGGCAATCTTTTTATGGGAACAATAACTTTTTTGTTTACTTAACAAATTCTCAAGCAAAGCTAGCGATTAAGGAAAGTTCTGACAAAAAGGCCACCCTGAGAAAGGGGAACGTTGCCTAAGTAAGATAGTGTCTAAAGCTTTCCAAGCTTACTGCTCGAACTGGGAATTTACCTAATCAGGTTGCTTTGACAGAGTTTCCTAGGTTAGAAACTGAAGATTGCTTTTGAAGAGAATATGAGCTAGTCTAGAAAAGAAAGAGAAGACTCTAAGAAACATTTTTCAAGGATCTTGCACTCAAATTTAGGTGAGCCATCCTGCATTGCTTGCTAGAAAGCTAGGGTTGCTTGGTTTGTTAACGGTGATTATGTAGTGCACGCATGCTTGGAAACGAATTGGTAATCGTGTCGAGCGAAAGGATCTCTACGATCTAAGTCCTCTTTCATCTACTTTTGTTGGAAAATTCTCTCTTTTCTTTGAAATGTCTGAAGGCAATAAAGCAAATGTCGAGAATCGAGTGCTAATGGATGCTCCTGCTCGAACTTTACGGGATTGTATATACCCGACTGGTATAATGCAACCTCTAGGAGTTATAATACCAGACTGCACTGGTAATTTCGAGTTCAAACCAGGAACAATTGAATCACTTCCCAAATTTAAAGGGATTGATAATGAAAATCCTTATGTCCATATCAGAGACTTTGAAGAGATTTGTGGTACAATGCGTCCAAAGGGTATAACTAATGAAGCCCTAAGACTTTGACTATTTCCATTCCCTCTCAAAGATAAGGCTAAAGATTGGTATTACTCAATTCCTCCTGGGTCGGTTAGAACATGGGTCACACTTGCTGAGATTTTCATTAAGAGATTTTATCCTCATCATAAAACCTCATATGTTCGTCACCACCTATAAACCTTTAAGCAAAAAGTTGGCGAAAGCCTTTATTGTTACATAGAAAGTTTTCGTGACCTACAGTACCAATGTCCTCATCACGGGTTTCCAAAGTCACACCTGGCACAAATCCTCTACGAAGGTCTAGATAATGAGTCTCGTGTTCAAATCAAAATAATGAGCGGATGGAATTTTACTCTAAAAGACCCCAATGAATGATATGACTTATTTTTCGAACTAGTTGAGAAAGCTAGAGAGTGGGATTCAATGAGAGAACCAAAACCTAGTAGGAACTCTTTCAATAGAGGAGGTATTCACCAAGTTGAAACTAGTGTTGAAGCTAATGCAAAACTAGCCACTGTAATTAGGCGCCTAGAGGCTTTAGAAATGAACCTTCCAAGGAAGCCAGAAACCATAGATAGAGAGACTTGCCTAATCAAGTTATGAATTGTGGGAATGAAACCAGCACCTTTCCATGTACCATTTGTGGTGACCTCAATTATAGTGGACCTAGTTGCACACCATTCTATAGGCAAGAAACTAGTGGTGAACAAGTCCATTTATTTTACAACAACCAGGATCCTCGGTATGAGAATAGGCAGAAATATGACTCTTTTTCGAACATTTATAATGCAGGTTGGTGGGACAATCCTAACTTTTCATGGCCTAAGGGTCAACACTAAGGAGGTCCATCTAGTAATCCTCCATCGGGTTTCTCGAAAGTATTCCATGTTCAACATGAAGAACAGTTTCAGTGGCAACAAAAACTTACCACTCTCGAGGAGTCTCTAAAAGTATTAACTCAGAATGCAATTCAGAGTAATCAAAAGTTTGACACTTTCATGTTAGCTACCTAACAATCCTTACAGACAAATGCACAAGCAATTGTGAATTTGGAAACTCAAATAGGTTACATTTCTGTTAAATTGAATAATAAGGAGAAGGGAAAGTTTCTAAGTCAAACCCAACCAAACCCAAAGGGTACTTGTGGGGTAGGCACATCTAGTGGCCCACCTTCTGATCATGTCCAAGCCATTACTACCCTTAGGAGTGGTCGAGTAATTAACAACCATGTAATAGTGCCTGAGAAAAGAGAACAAGGTAAGAACTTAACTTCACCTGCAACCCCAGTAGAGAATGAGTCTGATAAAAAAGAAAAGGTTACACTTGAAATCACTTATGTTCCTCCAGCTCCTTTCCACAAAGATTGTTGCCCCATAGGAAAGGAACCAATGCTGATGAAATCTTAGAGGTGTTTAAATAGGTTAAGATCAATATCCCAATTCTAGATGTCATTAAGCAGATCCCATCCTATGCAAAAAATTTGAAAGATATGTGCAATATAAAAAGAGGTTTAAATGTGCACAAGAAAGCTTTTCTTGCCGAGCAAGTGTCCATCATTATACATAGGACCCCTCCCAAATTCAAAGATCCTAGTTGTCCTACAATTTTATGTACTATAGGTAACCATAGGATTGAACATGCACTATTAGATTTACGGGCCAGTGTGAATCTCTTACCATATTCAGTATATAAGCAGTTAGGACTTGGTGAGTTGCGACCCACTAGTGTTACCCTCCAACTTGCAGATAGGTATATCAAAGTTCCTAGAGGTGGTAGAGGATGTTCTTATACAGGTTGGCAAATTTTACTATTTAGTAGATTTCATCATCTTAGACACCCAACCTATGTTAAATCCTAGTGGGCAGATTGCTGTTATCTTAGGTCGTCCCTTCTTAGCCACCTCAAATGCCATTATAAATTGTAGGAATGGAATTATAAAATTATCCTTTGGCAACATGAAGATGGAAGTAAATGTTTTCAACATTTCACGATCTCCCCCAGACTCGGACACCCATGAGTCTGCATGCGTGATAAATGAAGTTATCCATGACTCATTTCTATAGAACAGTCGTAAGGACCCTTTAAAGGCTTGTTTGGCTCACTTTGGAGTAGATTCTAGTGAAGATGTCTATGAGGTGTATATGATTGAAAAACCGAGCGAGGATTTCTTTTTAGATTCTTCGAGTGATGTGTCTTTTGAGGAGGCTGATGAATATTTTGGTGATTCTAATGACCCTGAAATTAAGGAGATTATTGCCGGGTTATCTAGGGGTACTATCTACTCGAGGTTTGGGGGTGATGATATTTTTTTCATTATTCCTCCTTGCTTCACCCCCTTATCTCTCAACAAAATCCCTCACTTGGGACTTGAGCTTTGTGCATCCAAAATTCTACATGACTATCTCCATGCACCTGAGCCTGACCCCCATGACATTCCCTGTGAGGAAATTGAGTCATTAGAATCCAATCATTCTATTAATGTGGTTGCACCTGTCTATGATAAAATTCATGCGTCTGTCATTCCAGCTGAAGTCTCTGTGTTAGCACCCACCAAAAAGCTGAGGGTACTGAGGGTCGATCTATATAGAGTATTGTTATGGGTCAAATTCATTTCTTATAAAAATCGTGAGTTCATTTTATCTCTTTGTGCAAACCACTAATTTTACTGTCTATTGTTTTATGGTGGACGATTTGAGTTGATTCTAATTTGTTGGGAAGGCCCACAATTATTCCGGTTATTGTTATATGATTTGAATGGTAATTGACCTTCTATGGTCATTTTCGTCTGGCTAAAGACATAAAACTTAGCACTTGTTGGGAGGTAACCCAATTATTTCTGAGTCTCGATTTGGTAATCTCTTCCCTTGCACCTTTCTTTTCAATTGTTCTAGCTTTTCATACAATCCAAACATTGAGGACAATGTTTAATTTAAGTTTGGGGGTAAGGGGGAAATTTTTAGTGTCTTTGTGTCGCAGAATTCATGAGGGTTCAAAGTTCCTATTGATTTTTGAGGTAGAAAAATTGTGATGTCAACCAATGAGTTAGGATGTTAATAATTTTGAACTTTGAGTTTATTATACTATCGTTTTTCAAAAAAAATAAAAAAATTTCAAGTCTTGGAAAAATATTTTTGCACTAGCCACATGAGTATGATTTTGGTGATGAGTGAACACATCTAAGAGAACCAGAATAATCATTAGTGGAAACTAAATCCTATGAGAATTCTGGGCCTTTCGTATGCTTTGAGTGATCTCTTCTGCATTAATTCCGAGTAGAATGAAGAGCTACTCAACCTCGTAGTTTTAACACTATTGTTGATCTCTTAAGTGTTTTATATTTTTCAATCATTAAGGGTGACATTAGGATTACGAATAAACCTCAGTTCTGTAGTTTGAAATGATACTTGACATACTTTCGCTAGCCTAGAAGTAGTTAGGTCCCCATTTTCATAAAAAACCATCGAGCCATCACTTTCACCCAATTTCACTTGTGTATCTGAAGATCTGAAGAGTAGAGAAGATGATATGAAAGAAAGTTACTATAACTTAAGAATTTCTTAGATACAAAGTTCTACAGTTGTATATCTCTTTAAAAATAGAAAAGAACAAAAAAAGAAAAGAAAAGAAAAAAAATAGAAAAAAGAGAGGAAAAAAAAAAGAATGAAGTCTTAGAAGATCAATGTGAAGTTATCATGGAATAACCAGAAGAAAGCAAGATTTTGAAGTTCCAAAGTGAACTTTTCAAAGAATGAAGGCCCCTATCTTCTCAGAAACCCTTACCATCTTCACTTACCAATTGGATTCTAAGTTAGCTAGGGTAGATTGTTGATCAGATGTGAAGTTGAGTGAGCATCCCCATCCTCGATATAGCGGTTGATATTCTTCCCTATGAGTTCAATTTTCTAAAAATAATTCGTTCTTTTAAATTTATGTGAGTCCTTTGCATTATTTACACTCACATATGAGTGGAACAATTTTGAGCATTTTATTTCTCAGAGTATGATTGTGAGGCTGAAGTTGAGGCGAAATGTATTAGGAAGGGGATTGCAGTTGTGTTTGCTATGAACAAAAATTATTCTCTTGTTGGCTATATATTCACACACTTTGACTCTTGAAAATAAATGGAAGGTTTCTAGTGTTCGGATAGTGTATTGAACTTTAGTTTATTTTTATCATCATGCTTAAACCAATGTTGACTGAATATATTTTCTGGTTCACTAAACTTTTATTTAAAAAATGAATTTGGGACCCTGCTGCATTTTGAGACACAAGAATTTTGGGGGTAAATTCACTGCAAACCCTCACGAGACAACACTCGTCCACTAGGGGTAACCTAGGGGGTTAACGGCTTGTTGCATATGCTAAGTGCAATCGTGATTCCTGCAAAAGTGAGTTAGGATTTTCAGTTTTCATTAGGTTTAATTAGTTAGGTTTAGTTTTATTTTGTTTTGCTAGAGGACTAGCAAAATGTAATTTTGGGGGTATTTAATAAGCACATATATATTACATTTAATACCTCTATATTCATATTAGTTAGTAAATTATTTTACTCCATTTGACTTAATTAAGTGTACTTTGGTCTTGTGCAGGGAATATGAGTGGAATGGATAAAATCAGTTAAAATCCTTGAAGTTGATAAGAGCACCCAGAAGATGTTGTCTAAGCTACCAAAAAGAACGTATGCATGTGCCACGTGCTGATCGGTCAAAGTAGTCCAAAAGAAGTCAAAATTGATTTAAAGTTTAATTAAATTAGATGATGACATCATGATGTCATCAATAGTTGATTTCATACTACATATTACGTAGTGCTTGTGGGACCCGTTAGATTATAGAAAGGAAAAAAAAGAAACAGTTGTTTCTTGTTTCTAAAACTAGTGGGCTCTACTTACCTTCTATTTAGTAACTAATTAGAAGTTTCCTAATTGGAAGTGTGATAGAAAATGGAAAGCGGAATTCGGTAGTGAACTTTGGGGGTCATTAGGTTATAAAACGGGGGTAGCAGCATCGGACGTTGAGAACATAACAGAAAAAAAAGTAGCAGCAGCGTGGGGATATCACAGAGAACAGTAGAGAGAGGAAAAAAGAATAAGAAATAAAGAGGAGTGTGGCTTCAAGTTTATACTATTGCTGTCGGCATATTCGGTACATGAATTATTTTTCTTCTTGTTATTTTAATGGAGCTACTTGAACTTATGGGGTTCTAACTTTATTATTAGGGTGAAGAGATGAACTTATAGGGTTTAATTTTATTTATGTTCTTGAACAAAATATTTGGAACATTGGTTTAATCGAAGTTTATTTTTCTCTTTATTGATTTATCTTCTAGTTATTTCTTTAATGTTATTTGTCGTGCAAATTTCATAGTTAGATTATTGGTTGATACTTACAATGGCTTTTTTAATTGCATTAAGTATTATTCTTTGACTAAATATGTCATGCATATTTAGTACTTAGAAAATCGATCGTGTACCGAGAACAAACCTATATTTTTTGAGAACTTAATTTTTAGAGCTTTTATCATTAAATCATCGGGAAAGTAGTAGACAAAGGTACTATCATACTACCTGCAAAAATCAGATATTCTGTGATAGAATATAAATAGAATAAATTTTACAAGGGATTCCTTGATATCCTTAACATTCTAATTAATTAGTTATTTTTCATACTTTAGATTAGCTTTCATTATTTTCAAAATATAGTTTTTCTTAAAAAAAATAGTTCTTTCTTGATTAGTTAATTCATAATATTAATTAGTGTGTTTTTGTTTCACTCATCGTGGGATCGACCTGTATTTGTCGATATCTGCACCATAGATACTGTGCACTTGCGGTTTTAATTGAATAGTGCTTTTCAAGCTTATCAAGCATGAGTAGTTCAATCAAGTCTTCTTCTGCTAAACTATCTCTATTATAAAAGAGAAAGGGCCTCGTTACACAGCTCCTTTCTAGCTCTGTAGGGCCATTGAGCCCACATGGAAACGACCCAATAGTTCATTTACAGTTGAGGATGATCACCTTAATTATCATGTATATTGTCCTCAACAAAAACAATCACATAGTATTAGTTTTAGGGGTTTAGGATGTTTTAGAATAACAAGACCTTACATGCCAGTGCAAGCACGGGCAAAATTTTCTAAATTTAGGTTTACTTTTGAAAGTTTATATGCCCTACAGTTATCCTAGTTAACCGTATGTCTATGTGTAATACCCTTTTCTTTTAAAGTTAATAATATTGGGGGGCAGCCATTTTTTATAAGGTCACCCCATTAAGGGTTTAGGAGGGAGAAGAGAGCACGACTAAGGCAAGAGAGAGAGAGAGAGAGAGAGAGAGAGAGAGAGCCAACTTCTTGAAGGAGAGCCTAAGGTTTTGTGAAGGTGGGATCGCAGGAATTTGTGTACAAGAGCGAAAGGAGTGTAGACCTCGTGTTTGTGGAGTTCTCCTTCTTCTTTGCGTTGCGGAAACGATTTTGTTTTGAGGCAAGTAGTAACTTGCTCCCTTAGTGTAGACTTAGGTTTCCTACTTTGCTTTGATACTTTCTCAATGAATGCATGTATGAAACCTAGGTTTAAATGTTGTTTACATGATTTCTTAATGAATGAATGTATGAAATCTATAATCCTATGATGTGTAAATGTTTTTCAATGGTTAGAATGCATGGAATCTTTGTATATGATGCATATATGTTTCTCTAATGTTAGAAGGGATGAAAACTAAGTTTACACGGAGTTTTGATGAAGAACAAAATCCAAAATCATGAAAAAACCCAGGGGGTATAGATACCCATAAAGTAGGTAGCTAGTATCGATACTAAGCTCAGGTGGCATCGATACCAACCAACTTGGTATTAATACCAAGGCCAATTGATAATTAAGATCAAGTAATCTCAAAAATTTAAAGAAATTGGACATTACGTTTAAAATCGAAATTGGAACAAGAATTGGAGGTTTAATTTTGCTCGATCAACAAAAAATCTATTAAAACTGAGCATAAAGAGACGAGAGTTACACAGGCTGGCCAAAGCCATACCCAACCAAAATGAGAAAAAACAAAGGAGCTACACGGAATCACCAGGATGGCTGTCATCCCAACTAGGTTGGTACCATAGCCATCCTCAATCATCTGCCCAGCATCACTCAAGAGAACCGATCGTATCTAACATTTAGTCTTTCTATCTTACTTAGGAACGGAGGTCTGCTATCATATCTATTTACATAACCAAGAGGTAAATGAGAAGCTTTTCTAAAGAAGCAGTTGGCGGAGAACCACTTTTCAAAGGGGGAGAACTATTTTCTGCTAGCAATTAGATCTGATCAGATTTAACGACTGCGATTAAAAATTCCCCCAAAACTCCTTTTTTCACCCTTTTTCCACCCAATAATTTTGGATCTCTCTCACCCTCTCTCACCCCTTAACCCTAACCTTCTTTACACCCCACCAACCCCTTAGTTTTTCCTATAAATAAAGGAGTTCTCTAATATTTGAAAAAGGAGGCATAAAATAGATCCCATAGAAACATTCAATAGATCACATGAAGCATTCAATAGAATTCATGAGTTGCATTGAATAGCTTGAGAACGAGAGAAATAAAGTTAGGTGAGAGTAAACTCATTAGATCTTAGCCTTACACTTTACCCCCACCATCCATCAACCATCATCTACATCTTGCCTATAATCAAACTAATCTAGATCCAACATGTCACACCCCGATTTTCGATACTCTAAATCCGACCCGATTCGCCGAGTCCGAAAACCAAGGCGTGATTAGTGTAATAGAAGTGTAAGTAAAAATAATAAATAAAACTCATTTACTTTACTTTTGAAATACAATAAATTTAATACATTTAGATAATGATCTACTTTAGTCAACCTTGGTTACCTTAAGGTCAGGTCCAAGTCAAAGAAAGATAAAAATGTAATGTTTAAAAAATAATTTTCGTGTCAACTGTATATAGTTGAGTAAAATAGACATATCTACTTAACCGTAAATCCAAATTTTACACATAAATCCATTCTAAAAACTAGATTCACAGACATACAATTTCAACAGAAATAGCCTAAGGCCAATTCTGAACATAAAGGGCCCAAATATGCATCCGAAGTACTGATACAGACGTATAAAAACTCTGAAAATATAATTTCAGCTTTTTAACAATATTTACAAATTCAGTAACTTTAAATAGAAACTACTCTCTAACCCGAAATTAGAAATACATGGTATAATACCTTTTTAAAAAGTAAAAATCGAGATCTATAATTTTGGAGATAATAGACTCGGCTCAATTTTGACCGGAACATGTCCAAAAATACCATTTTAGAAATCTGACAGTATGAATTACAGGAATTATACAATTTCGTATAAAACCTAATTAATTCAATGACAAAAATTAAATGTAAATTAATACATCAGTTATATAATTGAACACTTAACATCTAAGTTCATATGAATGTTAAAATAATAAAATTCATACAAATAACTCTTATTCCAAGTGATAGAATCACCCCATTTTTTCAAAACAAAATATCATTATCTTCATCTATCATCAATAAAAGAAATTATCATGGCTTAATAAAGGGTTGACCAATGGGTTTTCTTCAATTTCTTCATGGTGGATCTTAAGCAAAATAGGTAGGTGATCATCAACCCCTTTTTATTTGTTATAGAGATTCCATCTTTCGTGTTGTATGATGTAGTTGGAAAGAAATAAATAAATGTGGTCATTTTGTGGATCTTACCATGTGCTTCCATTTTGATGTGCAAATAAATGTGATAGGGTAACTAATCTTCATTATTATTTTTTTATACATAAATCTTTAAATACCACTTAAACTAAATAATCATTTAAGTGTGTTTAACATTTTATGTATCATGAAATAATGAGTGATTTGATGAGCTAGCAAAATTAACCCCTTTTGGATGTTGTTTCATCCTGTGATTGTGAGACCCCACTAACAAAAGAAAATTATTTTGCTAGAAATAATAATGATATTAATAGTATTAGTAATATTAGGTTTGCAACAAAAAGAAAATAAGGATTTTTACTACCAATAATGATAATATTAGTAGTATTAGTAATAATAGATATTTGTTTTTAACAAAAAGAGATAAGGGTTTTTATACTTTTGTTGTTTACTACTAATAATGATAGTGTAGTACTAATAATATTAGTTAGATAACAAAAA
>MVGT01000461.1:71766-91481 GCA_002174775.1 Macleaya cordata
TTGACAGGAAACCACAAACATAACTATATATGATATCACAGTTATCTCCATGTTAAGCGAGAAATTTGAATGTCGTAGTTATTTGCAGGTTCCTCCTGGTCCTACATCGTTGGGATTTCAGTTGAGTGGAAAAAAAAATGGGTGGCAAATTTTGAGTGCATATCCTTGTCTAAATTTGCTTCTGATGCGTATTTTCTTATATGCACTGTGTCTATTAGGTGACGAAAGGTCCAGTTTACAGGGGAGACTCTGCCGGATTTGAGTCTCGTTGTAGACTGATGGTAATGTCCCTTGTATTTAGGGTCTGGGGCGTTACAATGCTTGCCTTTAGAAAATAAATCAAATAACAAATAAGCTTCAAAATAAACTACTTGGGTTTTACAACCCACCTAGCAGACCTTTATAAACCCTCATACACTCAGTGGCCTTATGATCCACTTCAACTTGTTTGTGGCCCTTCCACTTTCTCTTGGGCTTAACAAGCCTAAAAACTCCCAAACTCTAATAAAATCAATTCAAAATGTAGGTTGCTCTTAACCTAGAATAAGAAAACCTAAGGTAGACATGCCATTTTTCTCAGTCTAACATGGCATTGGGTCTAGGAGTGTTCATCATCTTGCTTTCTAGTTTAGGATTGTATTAGACTACGATTGCTTTTTATTTTTGGATTAGGCTTGGAATTCACCTAAACTTTTCGAAGTGTGACCACCAAAGACTGGCACACCTAAGCGTAGCATGCGTGCCTACGCCACATAGATGGTCAAGCACATTCAATTAGTTGAGTTAATTCTTAAACTACGCTCACCATTGCAATAATCAAAGATTTTTCAAGAATAAGAAAAGAAACACGATCAGTCTCTTCTCGAAGGAGAAACTCCACTGGAACTTGAGGCACAGATGGCAGGCAATTAAAAACCAATTTTAAGCCATTACTTTCTCCCATGTCTGAAGGGAGATAAATTTTGTAGCGGACACTATGGCACGATGGGGTAGCATAATGACAATGGGTACTCAGGAGGAATTCTTGGGTAGAGCCCATTTCCTATCCCGTATGGAGGATATGAATTAGGTGTAATACCGACTTGATTAGGTAGGGGATTCTTTTGTTTGGCACATGATTGATGGGCCTAGCTCGGGGTGCCAACTTAGTTCGGATGTCTAGGTTGTATTGTAATGCCGTTCACCTCCGTTTCCTTTTTTGGACTAACTTTTTCTGCTGCTTCGGCAACCCCCTTTTGTATCTACCTTTGGCAAAAAAAAAACACAAGTTTTCTATCTAATAAAATCACTTTCATTACCTTTAGATCATGTTCATCGTAGAGCTAGAAATTCTTCAAAAGCTAGGATCTCTAGATCATTCGAGCCCAAATCTCTAAGTATAGCTCATCCATTGTTTTCAAAATCATCATGTCACGTGTGCAATTGTAAACACATGTCATTATCATCAAAAGACCCATTGGGCTATGTGTATTAATACACATGTCAAATCATTTTCAAAATCAATAAAATTTATTTCGTGCCACGTGTGCAATAGTAAACATATGTCATCTCGCAGAGTCCAAGTGATCGCGCACTTGTAGTCAACTCTTGGGATAGAACGATAGTGTCTTCCTCGGCATGCTTGTGGAATAGAATCCACGTGTACACCCATGACGACTTGTACATGGGATCGAACTCGTGTACATTCTCAATACTTATGGAATCGAGCCCACTTGTAATTCTCGACCCACAAATAAGAGAGAGCCCATTAGTGCCTGGTTGTTCGTATATAGAATTGAACCTATATATAAACCGGTTGTATGTAGAATCGAATCCACGTATAATTATCGCTTGCTTCGTGGGATAGAACACACTTGTTTATCTTTGTTTGTTTATGGGATAGTGCCCGTGAACAAACATGCTTGCTACATATGGAATAGAATCCATACGTTCTTTTATCTACACATGGAATCGCACCCACGTGTAATGTTCTTTCTGTGCACGTATATCGAGATATACATGTAATTTTATTTTGACACGTGTTCTTAGATAGTGCTTTTGTACCATCTTTTTCATTTTTGCCTTAAAATTTTATAAGTAGATCTAGATGGCTACAAACTTACTTTTCTTTGTACACCCTCTTTTCTAGAATAATTGTACTTTGATTAAAAAAATTCTAAAACACCTCCTTAATTGTGAAGTAGAGGTCGATCTCACAATCAGGCGGTTATCGGGTGTCTGCCCCAATTTTCGGTACTTTAAATCCAATCTGATTCGCCGAGTCCAAAAACCAAGGCATGATTAATGTAATAGAAATGCAAGTTTAAGTAATAAATAAAACTCATTTGCTTTACTTTTGAAAGACAATGAATTTAAAACATTTAGATAATGTTCTACTTTAGTCAACATTGGTTACTTTAAGGTCAGGTCCAAGTCAACTAGTCAAGGTCAATTTATATCAAGGTCAAGTAAAATTACTGTTTAGGTCAACACCCTTGACTCATCAAAGTCGGTCAAGTCAAAGAAAGATGAAAACCAAATGTTTAAAAATAATTTTTGGTGCCAATTACACATAGTTGAGTTAAGCATTCATAAATATCTAACCCTAATTCAGAATTATACAAATAAAATCATTCTGAAAACTAGATTTAAAGGTATACAAATTCATCAGAAATAACCCTAAGCTAATTCTGATCATAAAAGGCACAAAAATGCATCTGAAGTACTAATACAGATGTGTATACGAATTTTAGAAAATAATATCAAAAAAAATTTATAATAATAAAAAATCAGTAACTTTGAAGAGCAATTAATCTCTACTTAGAAATCCGAATACATAGTATAATACCTTTTTGAAAAGGAAAAATCAAGATCTCTAATTTGATCAAAAATAGACTCAGTTCAATTTTGACCAAAACCTGTCCAAAAATAGCGTTTTATAAATCTGACAGTACAAATTATAGGATTTATACAATTTCGTATAAAACCTAATTACTTCAATTATTTATGACAAAAATTAAATGTATATTAATACATCAATTATACAATTTAAAAACTTAACATCTGTGTTCACAAGAATGTTAAAATAATAATAATTCTTACAAAGCAACCCTTATCCCAAGTGATAGAATAATAGTTTAATTCATCAGCTACATTTATATCAGCTTGAATAACTCAAGCCATTTACATCTTAATCTGTACAACTTAGTATCTTTCACCCTTAACGTAACCTGTGGGGAGATTTAGGAGTGAGTAAACTCAGTAGGCAAATATCAACCAAAAAATAATAGATTGAAAATATGATTCATCACAATAACAAGAATAATTAATTAACTGATGACCTTATAAATAAATTACAATTAAATGATTTATTTTCAAACCATTTAATATTATCTTGCATTAAATCGGGCAACAACCACTTCTTCAGGCAGAAACAACGGTCGACCACTTCCTTAGGCAGAAACAACGGTCCAAGGGGGTCTCCTTTTTCCTACTCATTTGATTAATGTTTACATAATATTTTTTAGATATATTACCAATCTAAATTAATTTTCATCACTTAAAAATAAATAGTGATCACATTTAACAAAATACATATTTAATTTATAAATAATACAAAATAATTCATCTCCCTGCATTTTCATAACAAAATATAAAATAAATTTTAGTTATAATAGAGGGAAGTTCTACATATCCACCTACCTTATTCGCTATCTCCAACTCTAATGGTGTAGATCATCAAATTTCATCACCTTGTTGATACAACAGATATAAATATATATTGTTGCTTATGGTATTTATGGGTATAAGCTCCTTATAATATAGAAATTATGAGAGCGATAAGAAAATATATTAGAGGGAGATAGAGAGTGCGAGGATAAGAGGGGGGATGAAATACAAATTGAAGAAAAAATAAGGGGTTTATATAGTTTTTAGGTTCGGGATCTGTAGAGATGGGAATCATTGTTTCTAATAGTGAACACTGTACAAATAGCGGCTACTATAGCAGCGGCTGTACTTTAGCGGCGGCTACACTGTAGCATGTGTAAAACGTTTTATTGCAGTGACGTCTTGAGTATAAAATCTGTATATTGATTACGTATACGTCACTATTCATTTATACGGTACTATGCACTCATGACATAAAATATTTGATTTACTTTACTTGTAAATCTAATTCATGTAGTACAATGTGGTACTAAGCATACATATCATATTGTTACGTATATGGTACTATTCACGTATATATGTTACTGTTCATATATACGATACTGTTTATAAAACATTATTCATCAAATTTTGTTACTAGACTATAATTTACGAAGTACTTTTCATAAAACACCATTCATCTGGTACTATTCATTTTGTACTGTTCCTACGGTACTATTCATACGTACATATATTTCAACAATTGTTATGTAGTACCATGCAACCATCCTTTCACGTAAGGTTTCTGTAAACAAAAATTTATTAATCTAAACACGTTAAATAAACGCAAACATAAAATTAGGCATTCTTTTGACTATCTGAGTCAAGTATAGTTTCAATAGTTAAATTTTCCTGGGCGTTACATCGGGTGCCTAATACTTTCCGACCCGTACTAGGATTCTCTTACTAGAAATGTCTATTCGCAGATCAGACAAGTCAGGAATATCGTCATGTTTTCTGAAATAAAAATTATTTTATAAAATCTAGTCCTGATTCCCATATTAATTAGGTGGTGACTCCTTTACACATCATAAACAATTCCTACCCCTAGTTAGGAATCTCAAGAAAAACTCAATTGCTTGTCTCCTTGATCGTTCGTGGTCGTAGATGGAAGGATGAAAGTTTTTTCTTCGGAGCAGATCTTACAGCTGGTGTAACGCCCCATACCCCAAAACAAGGGACATTACCATCAGTCTACAACGAGACTCAAATCCGACACAGTCTCCCCTGTAAACTGGACCTTTTGTCACCTAATAAACATAGTGCATACAAAATATACACAGCGGAAGCAAAAAGCTAAAGGTATGCACAAAATTGCCAGCCATTTTTTTTTCTTTTTTCAACTCAACTAAATCCCAACGATGTAGGACCAGGAGGGACCTGTCAAGATAACATTGTCTAAAATTATCCCATCCTCTAAGTCACTTGCAAATAACTATGACATTCATTCTTTCACTTAACATGGATATACTTGTGATATAATATATAGTTATGTTTGTTGTTTCCTGTCAAAATATATATAGTGAGAGAAGGTAAAGTAGAAGTCGCATTCATATAAAACAAAAGTAATCGTAAAGCTCACAACCAGAGCCACAAAACATAAGTCTCAAGAAAGAGAAATAGAGTAGTAAAACATCCACTGTGACTGAAGAGAGGGAGACCTACATCCACCACAAATAAGGAATCCCCCGCTAAACAAGCGTCGTCACAGCACCACTAAGGATCCTAACTCGATCCTCAAGCGTCAACTGTAAAACCACAAAAATAATTAGGTGAGAAACTCAGTAGGTAGATCAGCCATCCTAATACCATCACATGCAGCGATTAATCCGATAACAGCTTAAAAGCATTTATAAAAGCAATGTATATTATATAGTTGATTGAAACATCAAAGAAAATCCTGCATATATATATATATATATAAAAACAATAGTAGTGCATTTCTTCTAGCATAGCCAAGGAACACGACTAGAGTAAACCCTAGTCAGATCAACACCAGTGTCCGGATACCCTCGACAGACACTGGTACGCCACGTGTCCAGATACCCTCAACAAACAATGCAGCACAAGTAACGTCCGGGTACCCTCAACGGATGGGCCCAGATACCCTCAACGGACAACATGCGCATAAGGAGATCAACACCAGTGTCCGGATACCCTCGACAGACACTGGTAAGCTATGTGCCCGGATACCCTCAACAGACAACGTAGCTCAAGTAACGTCCGGATACCCTCAACGGACAGGTCTGGATACCCTCGACGGACAAAGCGCGCATAAGTCGACGACTGCAGACTAATAAGGGCCTTATTAATCCAGAGAAAGAGCTCCTCACTCCCCTCTCGCGTCTAGCACCCATCGGGCAAGCGTGTGAATCCTCTGCTAGACTGGCTACTCAACACCACCAACAAACATAGTTTACCAAGAAATGATCATGACTTCCCAGACTTCAATAGATGCACCCATCTCTGTGGCGTCCCATTCCACCAGAGAGGTAAGAACTCCTAGCGATGTCTCAGATGACGTGTCACTTCTAGTCCATAACACATCATCCTACAGGAAGTCTCTAACCTTTCATTGGCTTACCTCAATGATAGAGTATACTTAATATATATATATATATAAGTCTTGTTTCTTTTAAGTTGAAGTTCGAAAACCATTTTGAAATCCCTTTGAAAACTGGTATTCTTTTGGATAGAAATTTCCTTTTTAAAATCCATCTTTTGAAAACTCATACATCACAATAGCAGGTGCGACTAGCCCTAAAGGTACGGCAATCCAAGTCAAAGTAACACAGGCACTAGTCCACCAAAAGCGTACACAGTTATCCTTGGCATCAAGAAAATCCATCATACATGGAAACTTAAAACAAAGTCCCAATATTTCAAAAGTCTTCTCAAAAACACCATACATGATATTCCAGTATAAGCTTCCTCTCTTTGCGTAAGAAATGGTTTACAAACTCAAAGGTCAGTGTGAATCACCATTCATGCGAAATATTCGTAAAACATGATAATTTGTTAAGCGTGCATCATTTGTCATAACAAGCATTTTCCAAGTAAAACACAATAACAAGTTCTAAAGTTTCCTTCATCACGATTATCCCTTGTTATCTAAAGTCATATGCCATGCCTTGGATACAAAATACATACATAATGGTTTGGAAACATGCATTTAAAAATGGTTGGGTGTTATTAAGATGAATTGACCACCTACCTCTAGCGATAAGGAAACTGATCCTCCTCACCCAGAGAGTCAGCAACACCCAGCTCACCAGCTAGAGAAGAAAAACAAAAGAGACAAAAATAAGGTTCTAGTACTTAGAACCAACAAGTCGAATAAATAGAAGAGGAACAATAAAATTAAAATTAAGAAACACCAATGACTTGAATACATCTCTAACCCTCACGAGTTAGTAGGATTCGAACTACTCATACTTCAAGAGTCCCCAATCATCCATTTTTATCAAGAGACAAGTCAAGACTATATATCACTTAAAGCATCGAATAAGTTAACTTCACAATAAACCTCCAATATTCTAGTAGTCCTCAAACAATCCAAAAGTAAGTAACCAGACCATCTTAGACTTAGACTTATCCTCAAGGTTTTCCGATACGATAGTTTCATCCACAATCACCTAGATTCATAGTCTAACATAGCCAAGTTGATTTACAATTGAATCTCCAACACTCCTACATCTATAACCTCAAATTTTTCTTATACAACTCGAGTCCAATTCAATTCATTAACATCATACTAATTCTCAAAGGCAAGAGCTATAAGCACCCATTGTAAGCATCTAATCTATCACCATTCTAATTCAAGCTCAACCAAGATACTTATACCATTTAACTAATTTGTTACTTAAAATTAACATAGTCAGTCCAAAATCAGCAAAACTAGTCTTACCTAAGGAGTTTAGAGGTTGTGGGAGAAGAATGGGGCTGATTCCCCTTCCTTTCCTCCCTTCTTCTTCTTCTTTCTTCTCCTTCTTTCTTCTCCTTCTTCCTCCTTCTTCCTCCTGCGTTTTCTGCAGGTCCTTTCTTCTTCTTTTTTTTTTCTCTCTTCTTCTCCTTCTTTCAGCTGGGACGGCAGCTGCTGCCGCTCCCTCCGGCAGCAGCTGCTGCTCTCCTTCTTCTTCTCTCTTCCCTTTCGTTCTCTCCTTCTCTGCTACGTGGATAGCAGCAGCTGCTGCTGCTGCTGCCGTCTTTTTCCTCTCTCTCTAACAGTCTCTCACGATCTCTCCCTCCTTTTCTTTCTCTCCACAGCTCTCTCTCTCTGTTTTTCTCCGTAGCTCCCTCTCTCTCTCTCTGTTCCTCTCTCAGTTCCTTTCTCTACTCTCTCTCGATCTCTCAGTCTCTCTCTCTTTCTCTCGCCCTTTCTCCCTCTCAGTCTTTCTCTCCCACTCTCTAAAGACCTCTCTCTCTCTCCAACGTCTCCTTCTTCTCTGTTTTCTTTTCTTTCTTTCTTTTTATTTTTTTTCTCTAGCAGCATACAGCTGATTGGGGAGGGACGGTGGTGGCGGGTTGGCCCTGGGTTGCGGGTTGGGCAGCGGGTCAGGCCAACCCGTGGCCCCAAATCTAACTAAATTTTATTTATTTATTTTTTATTTTGCCGGCTTTTTATTTTTATTTTTATTATTATTATTTTTATTAGCGGGGTTTCACAGCTTGAGACTCTATTGGGGATTGCAGGAATCCGACTCAAAAAATGACTAAGGGTATTTTTTAGTTTCTTGATCATACACTTCTCGAGTTCGCACTCGCACATTGCACGCACCCATTTATCTTGCTTCCACATTTCATTATTCTTTCTTGATCCAACTAGGATTACTGAAACCAATGACTAAGTAGATATGGTCATGCCCAAATGGTCGTATGGGAATAACGGTCGAAAAGCACAACCTTAGCACGTACCATTGACTAATTTCATGTTGCGAGGTATATTGCTAAGGTCCCTAACCACCTAGATAGAGTCTAGTTAAGCCTTAAGCATGCATACATGTAGTCGCGGTAGGATTGTATCCTTAGGATAACCCCGAGGACTATGTACATACATATTCCACAACTTCCGAGGCATGACCAATGGTAGAGATTTTTTGTGGATATGACAATTTCATCTTCCTAAAAAAAAGGTCTTAGACGCTGCCAGGATACGGGTTGACAAACTGAACCGATCGGGGTTAGGCTATTAACATTTTATGTATATGAAATAATGAGTGATTTGATGAGCTAGCAAGATTAACCCCTTTTGGATGTTGTTCCATCATGTGATGATGTCTTAATTTTTATGAAATGCATGGCAAATGTTAAAAATGGCATAATTAGCATGAATATTAATCATTTAATCATGTTGTCAGTATGTAAGTGTGTAAGAGTTAATTTTCAAATCTGTATCACATGTAAAATAAGAAAAAATGTGCTGGAATCTTTCAATACACATTTGAAATAAAAATCTAAGATTTTAGACTTATAGAGCATGAAAAATACACAAAATGGGCTGAAGAATGAGCCAAAAAGGTTGTGAAACAAAGAATTTATGGTAGTTTGAATGTGCACCTTAAATGTGTTCGACAAAATGCTTAAGGGAATGTTTAATGTGTAGAAATCCCTATTTTTGTTAAAAATTCTCTTTAAAGCTTTGTTTTACTTGATTAGTTCAAGTGTTTCATCAATGTTTATCATAGAACACTGGAGTTTGAACTAGTGCCTTGTCACTCTCCATGTTTGCCCTTAAAAACAAATCACATAACAAATAAGCTTCAAAATAAAATACTTGGGTTTTACAACCCACCTAGTATGCCTTTTGGGCCTACTCATTTTTTATGCTCAAATTAGCTTATTACACACTTTCTCAAGTGTTAGGGTCTCTTTATGGGCTCCATGCCCATTATTCTCATGGATTTCATAAACCCTACACTCATAGACCTTATAATCCACTTCAACTTGTTTGTGGCTCCTCCACACTCTCATGTGCTTAACATGTTGTAAAATTTCCAAAATAGCTTTGGGTGGGTTTGTAGCTTTAACTCTTCTTTGATTTAGTCCCACATTGATTGGGAGATATGGAAGGATGAGGTTTATAAGTGACTACACTTATTAAAGTTTATCTTTTAAGTGATGGGTCCTCATTGAAATTGATAAGGTGGTGCAAAGCACCACCGCACATGCGCATGCACACACGCACGTACTTGTGCGAAAGGGCGATTGGGCGTTTAGGGCGCATTGGGTGCTCTTGTGGAGCACTTTACACTTCGCACGTACGCAACGTCGCTAGGAGCTATTGGAGCCTTAATCTTTTCTAAAAATGAGATGGTGTCACTGTCAGTATCGATACCTGCTGAAGGGGTGCGACTGGTAGTGTCCAGATCACACCAGTATCGATACCACTCATACTGGTATCGATACCAAGGTGATCTAAAGTCATTTTTTGAATGAGTATTGATACCCATTCAGTGGGTATCGATACCCACTTGCACCAATTCAGAACGGTCACCATTTTTGCTCCGAAATAGTGCTTCCAAGGCTATAAATACATGGTTTCTTAGACATTCTTAAAATCTTCGAATTCCTAAGTAAACCAAAGCAAAGTTAGAGTATTTTGGCGTTATCAGAGATCAAAATAAGAGTATTCTTGAGTTGTGATCGAATCTTGCACATTCGAACTCACAAATCCTACAGTTGGACTCCATTGTATCTTGAAAACATATTTCGTATACCCTAGTGTAATTATAGGGTGAAATATTATTTGAAAGACAGCGTTTACGTACCTTAGAGTTCTTATACTGTTCAAGTTTCCATTACTATTCCTACATTTTTTCCAATAATTTTCAAACAATATTTTATCAATGGAGGGAACAGTGTCGCAATCCATTCAAGTGATGAACCAGGACTTCACAAGACTAGAAAGGTTTGATGGTGAAGATTTTACAAGGTGGAAAGAGAAGATGATGTTTTTTCTGACTACACTAAAGCTGTCTTACATATTGGGAGAGAATCTTCAACCAATTCCTAACGAAACATCCGAAGATTCTACTGAACTGAAGATGGACAGAATGAAGAGGAAAGAAGAAGAGTTCTTATGTCGTGGACACATTCTCAATGCACTTTCCAGCCCCATCTATACAGCCCATTGTCATATCCAAACTGCGAAAGAGTTGTGGACAACCTTATAAGAGAAATACCGCATTGAAGAGGTTAGTAACCAGAAGTTCTTGATCAGTAATTTCATGAGTTTTCAGATGACTGACGATAAGTCTATACCTGCGCAAGCGCGTAATTTTCTTAATATCGTCAGTGATCTTAAAGTGGCAGAAATTACTCTCCCTATAGAGTTCTTGGTTGGAGTCATCATTGCATGTCTTCCAAAGTCATGGAATGGCTACAAGAAGAAACTCAAACATGATGAAAAGAAATACACTATAGAATCCTTACTGTATCACCTTCGTATAGAAGAAGATTCACGAAAACGTGAAGAAAAATCTGAGGATAAGGAAAATATGGTTAAGGATAGCAAATCCAAGTATACCAGTCTTAAGCCAAAGAATGACAACAAGTTCAAGAAGGATTCTAAGAACAAAAACAAGAATAAAAAGAATAAAGGTGATTGCTACTACTATGGCAAACTCGGTCATTTTACGAATGATTGTCGCATCAAGAAGAAAAACTTGAAGAACCAAGCAAACATGACCGAAGAAGGGAACTTTATTGCAACGGTGTCAGAAGCAAACAGTGTAAGCAACGACTCCGGTTGGTGGTTGGATACAGGAGCAACCATCCACATATGTAAGGATCAAAAGTTGCTCAAAACTTACCATCAAATCAGTGATGGACGTGAAGTCAAAATGGCAAATGATGTCCGCACTAAGGTCGTTGGTACTGGCTCTGTGGGTCTCAAGTTTACGTCAGAGAAGACTCTTACTTTCTTCGATGTTCTTCATGTTCCAGATATGACTAAGAACTTAGTCTCTAGTAATCTCCTTAATAAAAGAGGTTTCAAACTTGTGTATGAATCAGATAAGCTTGTCTTATCCAAGAATGGAGTTTTCGTGGGAAAGGGTTATTCTTGTAATGGGATTATTCAATTTAACTTAATCAATAAAGTTTCTTCTACTTATGTTGTTGAGTCTTTTTCTTTGTGGCAGGGTAGACTAAGACATGTTAATTATAGTTCTATAAAGAACATGTCTAACTTAGGATTAATTCTTAAATGTGTTTCCGATAATATTAACAAATGTATAGCATGTGCATAATCTAAAATCCATATACCATCGTTTAAAACTGTTGAGAGATCTTCTGAACTTCTTGATCTTATACATACAGATGTATGTGACTTAAAGGAAACTTTAAGTTGTGGGGGTAACAAATATTTTGTTACATTCATCGACGATTTTTCAAGATATGCTTATGTATATCTTATAAAATTGAAAGATGAGGCTTTTAGAAAGTTCTTAATCTTCAAAGCAGAAGTTGAAAATGAACATAACAAGAAGATTAAAGCAGTAAGATCAGATAGGGGAGGAGAATATGATTCTACTGAAATCACTCAGTTCTATGAAAATAATAGTATTATCCATCAGTTCACAGCACCCTATACACCTCAACAGAATGGAATCGCTGAACGCAAGAATAGAACTTTGGTTAACATGTGTAATGCTATGTTGTTAAGTTCGGACCTACCATTTAATTTATGGGGAGAAGCTATATTATCTGCATGTTACATTCATAATAGAATTCCTAGAAAGAATTCTAATATTACTTCTTATGAGTTATGGTTTAATCGGAAACCAAACTTGAATCATCTCAAAGTATGGGGGTGTCTTGCTTATGTAAGAAAAACAAATCCAAAGAGACCTAAACTAGGTGACCGAACAGACAAATGTGTGTTTATAGGTTATTCTAGTAATAGTGTTTGTTATAGATTTCTAAATCTAGAATTGAACACTATTATTGAATCTGTGGATGTAGATTTTTTGAGAACTTAACTAGACCTAATTCTAAACCTAAGAGTTTAGAACAATTAGAGATCCACACATACCAACCCCAAGTTAGAAATGAATCTTTAAATATACATGTACCTGAACCAGTTCCCGAACCAGTTCAAGAGGTTGAACCTAGAAGAAGTAAGAGGCAAAGGATAGATAAATCCTTTGGACCAGAATTTCTTATCTACCTTGTAGAAGGAGATAGAAATATGGTGAAAGAACATACAGAATATATTCTGAATGTTGAGGATGAACCATCTACATTCAATGAAGCCATGAGTTCCCGTGACGCTCTTTTCTGGAAAGAAGCGATCAATGATGAAATGAATTCCATCATGTACAACCTGTGGGACCCCGCTAACAAAAAAAAAAAAGAAAATCTATTGCTAATAATAATAGTATCACTAGCATTAGTAATACTTAGAACTTGTAGTATTGGCAATATTAGGAGATAAGCAAAAAAAAATTATATTAGGGGGTTGTACCTATGACAAGGGTATTAGTGGAAATGGTAGTATTTTGTCTAAACAAAAAAAAAATCTGAATTGAATATATATATAGATATATGTATAGATATATATTAGTTAGTATGTTGTTAGAAAGAAAGAAAATAAGAAAGAGAAAAAGAAAATAAGAAAGAGAGGAGACTTGAGAGAGAGATAGAGAGGAGGAAGAGAGAATCGTGGGAAGAAGAGAGAGCAGGAAGAAAAAAAACAGGAAAAAAACGTGGGAGAGAGCAGATCGTGAAGAAGAGAAAGAGAGAGAGAGAGAGAGAAAGAGAGAGATAGAGTGTGTGAGCTGCTGCTCGCCGGATCTGGCCAGCTGCTGCCGCCGGCAGCAGCTGCCGACCAGCAGTAAGGGAGAAAAAAAAAAGAGAGGGAAGAGGAAGAAGAAAGAGAAGGAAGAAGAAGAAGAAGGAAGAAGAAGGAAGAAGAAGGAAGAAGGAGGAGAAAAGAGAAGAAGAAGAGAGGAAGAAGAGGGATTCCTTGGGGTAACTTTTCTTACTTTTCTCAATTTTTTCAGCTGATTTTGTGCCAAATAATTAGTTTTTTTGTGTTGATTTAAACATGCATGCCATGAATAGATCTTGTTTGAGCTTAATGGTGGAAGAGGGGATGAGATGGGCCAATGTTTTTGTGATTAGATGTAAAATCAGCACCTAAATGTGGTAGATCTAAAGATTTTTGTGATGTAAATTGGGATTTTTGAAGAAAATAAAATTTTGTTATGCCCTAGAAATTTGTTAGATGGATGGGTTGAAGGTTTTAGGTGAATATATGGGTTTTATGACCAAATTAACCCCATTTTTGATGCATGCAAGTAGAGAATTTATTTTGATGAATTTTTTGGTGAGTTTTCTTTGTATGGCTTATATATGGTGTTAGAAAAAAAAAATATATATGGTTGATGTTCAAAGTAAAACAAGTTGGTGGTGAAAACCCATATTTTTGAGGATTCATAAGGATATGATAAAACATGACTTTTGATTCATGGGAAACAATGAGCTGATTTTTCTTTAGTTCATACTAAAGTATGGTGTGATTTGCTCTTGAACAAAGAAATGTTCCATAGTTTTGGTGGGTAATGGTTTCCAAAAACTTGGGTGAAGTTCGGGGATCATTTTAAGTATTCGTAGGACCATTAATGATGGTTGAAGTTGAAGGTTTTTCCTTGCTTAGTTTTAATGAGATTTTTCTTAAGCTTATGGTGGCAATGAACACAAAGTGTTGGAAGAAAAAAAAAAAAAAGAGATGGTTCATGCTTGATGGGAAGTTTCACCTTGTTTGGAGAATTTCATGATTTCAATGAAACCTTGAGGTTGAGTCTAGAAATTTGATGAGGGTGGAGTGTGAAAACTTTGGAGTTTCATATGTAATGTAGCTTGATGATAGTAGACAATGAATCTAAGTTATTTGAGATGGAGCTATCCGGTTGAGGGCTATAGAGATCGGTCTTAAGCCGAAGATGGAAATTATGGGATAGGTTGTCTTTTGTGCTATTCTTGAGGAATCCTATTTCATTAGACGACCAACGATGAAGTTCGCCTTATTTGAGGCTTTAGGTGGGGTCCCACCTTGCCTTCGATGGATATGGGTTGTTTAGAGACGTTGAAGCAGGATAGTACTAACCTTACTAACTGTTGAAGCTTAGAGTAGTACTCTAAGTCATTGATGTTTTCTTGATTTTAAATTCTTATTGTTTCTCTTTTATCCATTTTATTTTTGGTTCTAAGTACTAGAACCTAATTCTCTCTTTTGTTTCTTTGTCCAGCTGGTGAGCTGGGTGCGGCTGACTCTCTGGGTGAGGAGGATCAGTTCCTGTACTGCTAGAGGTAGGTGGTCAATTCATCTTAATAACACCCAACCTTTTAAATGCATGTTTCAAACTGTTATATATGTATCCTTGTATGTAAGCATGGCATGAAACTCACGGTTAACAACGAACTTATGATATGAAGAAACCATTGAGAAACTGATTTTAATATGGAAACGATGAATGCTTGAACATATATCATGTCTTATGAAATGTTTCTCATGGAATTTGTGAACTATATGAATTCAATTCTGCTACTATGATTTATGTCAATGAAAGGATGGTTATGTTTGGAAAACCATGTTTAATGTTTTTGAAAAACCTTTGAAAGANTTGGAGTTTCATATGTAATGTAGCTTGATGATAGTAGACAATGAATCTAAGTTATTTGAGATGGAGCTATCCGGTTGAGGGCTATAGAGATCGGTCTTAAGTCGAAGATGGAAATTATGGGATAGGTTGTCTTTTATGCTATTCTTGAAGAATCCTATTTCATTAGATGACCAACGATGAAGTTCGCCTTATTTGAGGCTTTAAGTGAAAATCCCATCTTGTTTTCGGTGGATATGGGTTGTTTAGAGACGTTGAAGNAGAGAAAATGGCTATATTTTGACTCAAAATCACTACATAGAAAAGATACTTAACAAGTATAAGTATTGGGAGGAAAAACCAGTCTCTACTCCAGTAGACCCAAATTAATGTTAAATTAGAAAAGAAAACTGGGAGGTGTTTTGACCAGCTTAAATAAGCTAGTGTCATTGGGAGACTTATGTATGCTATGCATTGCACAAGACCTGACATAGCACATGTTGTGGGATTATTGTGTCATTTCACAAGTAACCCAAGGAGAGAACACTAGAATGTTATCTCTAGAGTTCTCAGATATCTCAAAGGTACTATAAACGATGGTTTATATTACCAAGGTTATCCCGCTGTATTAGAAGGATACAGCGATGCAAGTTGGAACAACATTGAGTCCAAATCCAAATCCACAACAGGATGGATTTTCACTTTAAGTGGAGCTACTGTATCTTGGGGATCCCAGAAATAGACTTGCATTTCTGACTCAACTATTGTAACGACCCAAAATAATTTAGTTGACCAGTCAATGTCAATCCGAGTCAATTAGAGTCTAATCCAACAATTTGACTGTGAAACTAATTAATTATTAAAATAATTAAGCTTAGTGTTAAAATAATCAAACTAGAAATTAAATAAATGAGTTTTTGATCAGAGGGTAATTTGAAGAATCGAACCGTACAAATAGATAGATCTCGAAAAGTTATCGAATTTCGACTACTCACGCGCAAAATTCGGATACCAAATGATCCCAAATCAAAGTCCGGAACACGATTTGGATTGGTACCGAAGGTACCCGCGATTTTGACTTTGATTTTGACCAACTAAACTTTATTTAAAGAGTAATTTCATAAATCTTCCTATTATATAGACATAATTCATTGTATGTGCATACACCTTAGTATAGCCTATATAGTTATCTAATTATTTTTTTGATTTTAAAGTTTTTTTTTATATATTAAACTTTTCCACCGCCCTTATTAACTTTATAAGGGAGAGAGANCACATGGCCCAATGAGTCTTTTAATAATGATGACACGTGTTTACTATTGCACATGTTACATGATGATTTTAAAAACAATGGATGAGTTATGCCTAGAGATTCGGGCATAAATGATTTTGAGATCTTAGCTCTTGAAGAATTTCTATCCCTAGGATGAACATGATCTAAAGCTAATGCAAGTGATTTGATTAGATAGAAAACTTGTGTTTCTTTTCTTATTCTTGAAAAGCTTTGATTATTGTAAATGTGGGGTTGGTTTAAGTACTAACCCAACTAATATCGAGTGTGCCATCGACGTAGCGTAGGCACGCATGCCATGCTTAATTGTGCCAATATTTGGTGGTCACACTTCGACGAGTTTACGTGATTTCCTAGCCTAGTCCATAAATATAGAGTTTGGAGTTTTTAGGCTTGTTGTTAGAAAAAATGTAGGAACTGTAATGGAAACTTGAACGGTATAAGAACTCCAAGGCACGTAAATGCTGACTTTCAAAAAATATTTTACCCCCATAATTGCACCAGGGTATACGAAATATATTTTCAGGATACAATGGAGTCTAACCGTAGGATTTGTGAGTTCGAATGTGCAAGATTCGATCACAACTCAAGAACACTCTTATTTTGATCTCTGATAATGCCAAAATACTCTAACTTTGCTTTGGTTTACTTAGAAATTCGAAGTGTTTTAAGAATGACCAAGAAACTATGTATTTATAGCCTTGAAAGCATTATTTCGAAGCAAAAATGGTGACTGTTCTGAACTGGTGCGAGTGGGTATCGATACCCACTGAATGGGTATCGATACTCATTCAAAAAATGACTTCAAATCACCTTGGTATCGATACCAGTATGAGTGGTATCGATACTGGTGTGATCTGGACACTACCAGTCACACCCCTTTGGCAGGTATCGATACCGATACTAGCTTCATCTGTCGACTTCCACTTGGCTGGTATTGATACCCTTGTTGGTATCGATACTACAACGACACCATCTCATTTTTGGAACAGATAAAGGCTCCAATAGCTCCCAACGATGTTGCGCATGTGCGAAGTACAAAGTGCACCACAAAAGCGCCCAGTGCGCCCTAAACGCCCAATCGCTCTTTTGCACACACACGTGCGTGTGCACGTGTGCTGTGGTGCTTTGCACCACCTTATCAATTCTAATGAGGACCCATCACTTAAAAGATAAACTCTAATAAGTGTAGTCACTTATAAACCTCAACCCTCCATATCTCCCAATCAATGTGGGACTAAACCAAAGAAGAGTTAAAGCTACAAACCCACCCAAAGCTATTTTAGAAATTTTACAACAATCCCCCACCATTTTCAAAATAGATATAAGTTTTGAAAATAATATATAATATATATAAGGAATAGCTGCATCACATAAAGTGATTACCTACGTACCCAAATGGGATCAAGCCTACGTAGTTCTTACAATGATAGAGAAACAGTACAGAACAAACTTTGGCATTATCGCGAAACTCGTACATAAATGATAAGTGTCTTCAGGACTTGAACTTTCACTTAGTGCAAACAATTCAAAGCTTTATCCAAGCGCTGTTGTGAAAGGATCTTGAACTAAGGGCTCTTAAGGATAAGTTGGAACTATCGCATATACTTATTTCATTAGTAGAGTGTTCTTATTACCCTACACATTAATTGCCATGTGCATATATCCTGATTTCATAAGTGCTTTATAGAGTGTCTAGTTCTCATAGAAACAGCCTGATTTCTTCACTTATATCGGTAAGTACACATAAAGTGATCCTGTGAGTCACTACTTAAGGTTTTGGACTTATTAAAGATATGTATCCATCCTCTATCATACAGGAACCAACACTAGAATTTTAGAATGGGAAAGTTGTAATTCTTAGTGTTTTCTATAATCACTCCTTGACATATTTGTACCCATTGAACCTTGACTTTTTCAAGACATAGGCTAGGTTCCCATCAAGGGTAATTGATTTAATTCTGTAGACATAAGTCCCATTCCCTTAGAAGTCTTAGAGATCATCTCTCTAGACAAACCTTTTGTTAATGGATCCGCTAGGTTCTTGTTTGACTCCACGTAGTCAATTGTAATTACTCAATTCTTGAGTAATTGCCTTAGATATTGGTGCCTTAAACTTACATGTCTTGACGTACCATTGTAAGTCTTACTGGCTACTCTATACAAAGCTACTTGGCTATCACAATTAAGCATGATTGTTGGAGTAGGCTTCTTCCAAAGTGGTATATCCACTAGAAGGTTCCTTAACCATTCTGCTTCTTTGCAAGCATCAGCCAAAGCTATCATTTCTGCCAACATAGTTGTAACGCCCCAATTTCAAAACTCCAAATCTCTAAGAAATTGAGTCGCATCTTGAGGCGTTAGGCTTACTACACGAGGTGATTAATGAGTCCAAAATAAACCTAAATAGAGGTTTTATGAACCTACATCAGAGTTAAGCTAATCTAGTTCGTCAGAACTTTAATCACCTCTAAATATGGTTGGGCCCAACGGAAAATTTGCCAGAGTTCTCCATGTATTTTCAGGGTTCGAAACCTGTCATAAACCTGTAGAAGAGATGATTTATCCATAAATAGCATTTCTATATCAATCCCATTCATTCATATCATCCCATCATATCTAATCATCCATATTCTTCAGTATAGAATACCTAGTCATCCACTAGGCTGGATCCTAACCATAATTCTAAAACGATCTCTCGCTTGATAAAATAATACATATATAAGATTTGTTAAGTGATACTAAATATACATACGTGTGTTTGTTTTACATTATATAGTTCAAAAGAATATATATATATAAAGCAAGGAAAATAATTATATCAAAGCTGAATAATAACAAATAAACCTGAGGTGGAAACTCTTCCTATACCTGCCTCCTCAAATTATTTAACATCCAATCATCCGCTGTCTCCTCGATTTCCTGAGCAAAAAGCCCAGTGAAAACTTATAATACTAACAGGTAGTCACTAATATGAATTTAAGACCATGCAGGTTTTAAAGAAAACCGAGAAATGATAATACAATAATGTAAACCATGCACTTACCCATACAAGTATAGATAAACTAACAACATCTCACCATCATAATACTGCGTAGTGTAATCATCTTAGAGTGAAGAGGCTACGACTAGAT
>MVGT01002044.1:2028-17372 GCA_002174775.1 Macleaya cordata
GAAAGAGTTCCTTATGCATCTGCAGTAGGAAGTCTTATCTATGCTATGTTGTGTACACGGCTAGATATCTGCTATGCAGTAGGTATGGTTAGTCGGTACCAGTCTAATCCTGGTAGAAAACACTGGGAAGCTGTAAAGCATATATTGAAGTATCTTCGGAGAACCAAGGATTATATGCTTATATACAGCGGGGGAGATCTTGTNGTGCAAAAAGAATGTAGTAACATTCTTGGTATTGTATGTGGATGACATCCTACTAATTGGGAATGATGTAGGAGATCTTTCAGTATGAAGGACTTAGGAGAAGCCAGTTACATTCTAGGGATCAAACTTTTGAGAAATCGAAAGTCTAGAATGATAGGCTTATCCCAAGCAACCTATATTGAAAGTATGTTGAAAAGATTTTCCATGCAAGATTCCAAGAAAGGATTCTTGCCCTTTAGACATGGCATTTATCTATCCAAGGATCAGTGTCCCAAGACACCTGAGGAGATAGAGGGCATGGAAAGAGTTCCTTATGCATCTGCAGTAGGAAGTCTTATGTATGCTATGTTGTGTACACGACCAGATATCTGCTATGCAGTAGGTATGGTTAGTCGGTACCAGTCTAATCCTGGTAGAAAACACTGGGAAGCTGTAAAGCATATATTGAAGTATCTTCGGAGAACCAAGGATTATATGCTTATATACAGCGGGGGAGATCTTGTTCCAGTTGGTTACGCGGATTCTGATTTTCAGGCAGATGTCGATGAAAGAAAATCGACTTCAGGATATGTGTTCACTTTAGGAGGAGGAGCCATTGTGTGGAGGAGTATTAAACAGAAATGCGTCGCAGACTCTACAACAGAAGCTGAATATGTAGCGGCTTGTGAAGCAGCTAAGGAAGCAGCGTGGCTAAAGAAATTCTTGGTGGACCTTACAGTTGTCCCAGCAGCTACTTCACCTATTGTTCTTTACTGTGACAATAGTGGAGCAGTAGCCAACTGTAAAGAACCAAGAAAGCATAAAGCGAATAAGCACATTGAAAGGAAGTACAATGTCGTCAGAGACATCACTCGGAGAGGTGACATTGTTGTTGCTAAGATTGCATCTGCAGATAACTTAGCGGATCCCTTTACCAAAGCCTTGACACAGAAGGTTTTTGATTCACATGTGGATGTGATGGGGTTAAGGATTGCTTTCAATTGTTTATAGTGCAAGTGGGAGATTGTTGGGTTTATGCCCTAAAACAATTAAAACGACATTTTATGTGTTAATAAATAGTTTATTAATTTTGCATGCATGATAATAATAATGAGTTTACGTAGATGAACTAGTTGCATGCAAGTGTTGCATGTGGGAGATATAGTTCATTAGTACATTGTTCGTAGTTTATTAGATCACGGTTCTGTTGACAATAAACTATAATGCATTGGTTAATCGTGTGATATATCTCCGTCACCGGAGTGTTGACTCCTAAGTCCAATGCATTGATGTAACAAGTTTACATCGAACTGGTCAGCATGGAATTATGTTATTTCATGTCACTGAATAACTAAAATTCCATGGAGACCATTGTTGCATTAAACCTCAATTCTGAGAATTAAAATATACCTTGCGTGTATATTATGTTCATTTTGTTTTGTCAATCAGTGAGGTCAGAAACGTAAACGTGATCCAATATTCTGGACAAGATGGATGGACATAATTACAGAGTGAGAATATTTTAGTTCAATATGAAATCCACATTCAGTTTGATATTCCCTTGTTCATCTGTGGGAATTATTATTCTAAACTGGCCAGTGATCTCTTCTGAGATTATTAGAATAATAATTAGTCTGCACAGAATGAGGCACAAGGATTAAGAAATAATAATTCTTAAGGGTGTGACTGGTAGTAAAATACTAACCTAAGGATTATTATGAATATCGGTTTACAGTGGAGGGTTTGAATGCAGGTACAATGGAGGAAGGGTTTATTTATAAATACTACAACTATCAGAGTATTCAGTCACAAAAGTGTGGTGGACTAATTTGTGATTATTTTATTTAGTATTTAATTATGTGAGACATAAGGACTAAATATTAAATAAAATATTAGCTGAAAGTTGTGGGACCCCAAGACCTAATTAGACTAGGATTCTAGAAAGAGTAGGAGACCTCCCTATATATACTAATAGGGAGGGGCGGCACACACAAGGAACACCCCTATTGTGTGCCGCCACTTTCTCTCTCCTCTCCTTCTCTCTCTTCTCCTAGTTCTAATTAATAACTGGTGGAGAAAACCCTAGCCTCCATTCTAGTTCTAGGTTTTCTAATCTTCAGGTTGCAAGAAGAAGAAGAAAGCTTGGTGATCTACAGTAGGAGGATTGGAGCAACTAATTGAAGCCTTCTAATTCAAGTTTGTTGGATTAAGCGTTGAAGGTAAGCAACTAATCTATTTTAAAGATCCCTATTAACAGTTGATAGATCCTACATGAATCAGAGATTAATTTTTTAAACCCTATTATGTTTTCCGCTATGTAAATATAATCTCTAGTTTGTGGGAAGCAAACCAATAATTATCTACAAGTTATTTGAATCATAAATGTTTAAAGAGAATAATGGAAATAATAAAGATTAATGAGTGGATCGAATCCTCCTTAATTAGCATCACATTTATGTATGAGCAATAGATTTGATACTTGTTTAATTATGGCAAGGTGTGGGTTGGGGAAGATCTGATTTTGTAAAATAAATGACACATTAATTGGTTAGATCCATGTGATCTTGTTGATCTCTATCCTTATCACCCAATAAAAATGGCTATGAATCACAGTTTATAACATATATATTTGCAACACTCGCAATTTGCTCAGAGTGCATCCCACGGGCGGCTAGTGAAGACTGCTGAAAATCTTTTTCCCATAGTGGAAGTTTGAAAGAAGAATGAAATTTTCCATGTTCAGAGCCTTCTGCATGTTTTTTGCATTTGTTTCTTACATACGTTTACTTACAATAGAAAACCTTATGCATTAGAGGTGTAACACTAACAAGTAACACCGGACCCACCCTGATTTTGGACACCTAAAAGTACTTTTGTTTGCAAATCCCTGCTGGGCATGAATGTTGGAAGCCGGAATTTACTTAACCATGGTACTTGGGAAAATTGCTTTTGGGATCGGTCTATGAATCTATCCTCCTAAACAGATTGATTGATGTGGTACCCTCAATCCACTACCAACTGTGTATTTGTAGGATCCGCATAACTAACTGTTTTACTTAATAGATGGTGTGGATTGATGGTGCCACCTTTAGATCGATATATGAAATGGCCGATCCCAATAACATTTTTGGGTACATTGGAGCTCGGACTTGGACATCAAATTTGGCGACCAAGGTAAGGTTGGGCTTGGGTCAAATAGGTTGAGGTCCGAACTAGGCTAAGACTAACTCGAACTTGACCCAACCCGTCTTTGTTCTATTCACCCCTATGTACATAGCCATTAAATTCTTTCATAATCAATTACATTTGACTTTTGATCTTATATAATGAAGAATAGAAATAAGCAAAAGATACAGATTAAGAACAGATGTAAACACAGTTTATCTATTCCCATTTTCTTTGAAAGTTTTGAACAAATGATTTTGAAGATAAAATAGTACCTAATACCCCAAAAAAAGAACCAAAATATTATGAGGGTAAGGGTTACATTTAAAACTAAAAGTGGTTTTGATATTTTAGACCAAAAGATATTGGGTTAAAAGGTAGAGTGATATATAATTAACACACATTAACAAGAGATCCCGTGAGACCAAGAACATGTTCAAAATAAGGGACTGTGAGAGCTAAAACTAGGGCCAATATCAGTATCAAGGATCCTACTGTACCCCTAATGACCATTCTCATCCTAGACCTCATTGAAGTACGAAGTTTATGCTCGACTATCGATGTTATTGGAACGAGTTCAAATGCATATTTTGTCAAAGGTGTTAGCAAAATTACCCATTACAGAAGCTAATTGTTGCACCCCCCATCTCCATGGGCCAAAGTCGCCTTTGTGATATAACTCTAATTATAATTTTTTTTTTTTGGGAAACTTGAAATTTAGATTGAATGAAAAATGAATAGTTACAGCAGAAAATTACAGGAATAAAGAGTTAAAAGACCTAAAGATAAGGAAGAAAAAATGTAGGGGAAAGCCGTAAGAGGAAAAAATGTAGAAGAAAGCCGTACGGTTAATTATATGAAAAGGGTGTCCCAGTTAAAAATGAATTGATGCAACGGAATCTTCATATCTTGATAATGCGATGAAACCCAAAAGTGGATTAGGGTTTTAACTTTATGGCTTAACGCGATGGGATCTTTAGATTTGTTGTCGAAGACTCTTCGATTCCTTTCAATCCAGATGGTCCAAAAGATTGCCGCCGGAACAAATTGTCAGATCAGTTTTCCTATCTTAGAGAAACCTTTTGAAGACCATGACTGTGCAAGAGAGAAAACAAAGCTTGGGCATACCCAACACCATCCAAATCGGGGTATAATCTCGTCCCAAATCTTATGAGAGTATGTGCAGTGAAGGAGAAGGTGTGGCGGCGATTCCTCTTGCTCGAGGCAAAGGTAACATCCATTGGCTATGTGGTGTCCTCTCTTTTTCAGATTATCTAAAGTCATGATCTTATGAAGAGAGGCTATCCAACAAAAGAAGTTGATCTTGAAGGGTATTCGCTGGTTCCAGATGAATCTTGTAGGGTATGCGGTTGAAGAAGAACCACTGAGATGGTCGTATAGAGATTTAAATGTAAAGTTCCCTTTGTCTGTGAGTGTCCAGTTGCAGATGTCTGCCGAGTCGTTCCTCACTGGTGGGTTATCTCCAATGACTGCGAGGAGTCGGGCCAAAGTTGGGATCTCGGAGTTACGGATGTCTCGTGAGAATTCAAAATTCCATGAACATTGGGCACCTGTTGTCACAAAGTCGGAGATGCGACCCACTTTTTTGGTTGATAGACGAAACAGAGTGGGTGTTGTGACTTTTAAGGGTTCGGTCTGATTCGGGGACCATAGGTCAAACCAGAAGGACGCGTCAGAGCTTGAGTTGATCTTTATTTTGAATAGATATGCCACTTTCTAGGCCTGCGTTGTGATGGTTCGCCAACAGCTGTGTCCATGAGTTAAGTTGACAGATTCTGGGATTTATTTTGATGGCGATGGCCCAAATTTCTCCTCGATGATCAAACACCATAGCTGGTCTTTTCCTGAGATGAATCTCCATATCCATTTCGAGAGCAGTGCTTCGTTCATATACCTAAGGTGCTTGATACCAAGACCTCCTGCGTCGAGAGATTGACATATGATATCCCTGCTGGCAAGGTGGTATCCCTTTGAAGATCCCTTCTTCGCCCATAAGAAATCGTGCATTAGCCTTTCTAAAGTCCCAATGACTGAGATTGGGGCCCTGAAAATTGAAAAGAAATAGATTACCAAATTAGAAAGAATACTCTTAATCAAAGTGACTCTACCCCCTTTGGATAGGCATTTGTGTTTCCAGTTGTCTAATTTTTGATGGAATCTTTCGATGATCGGATCCCATATGGCTTTTGCTCTTGGTCGGGCCCCAAGGGGCATTCTAAGATATGAGAATGGTAGTTGTGAGGTTCCACAACCCAATCTGGAAGCCCAGTCTTCTGCTTGAGATGCGCAGCCGATGCCGATAAGCTTAGTTTTTGCAAAATTAACTCTGATACCTGAAACACACTCAAAACACTTCAAGAGGCTCAGTAGATTAAGGGTTTCATGCCAGTTAGCATCGATAAAGAAAATCGAGTCATCTACATAGTGTAGGTGAGAGATTGACAAACCGTTTTCTGCAACTTTAAAACCAAAAAATTTTCCTAGAGAGTTGGCTCTGTCGATGAACCGGGATAGACCTTCTATGGCGATGTCAAACAGGAGGGGTGATAGTGGGTCTCCCTGTCTCACCCCCCGTGAGCAGTTGGTTGAAGCCCATTGATGAGAATAGCGAAGGAGGCTGATGAAAGGCAAAATCTTATCCATTATATCCATTTTTGGTTGAAGCCCATCTTGTGAAGAATGGAAATGAGATAAGACCAATTGATGTGATCAAATGCCTTCTCCATGTCGACCTTGCATAGAGCCCCGGTTTCTCACGCCTAATTCTAGAGTCCACCAGTTTATTGGCGATCAAAATACCATAAAAAATCTGTCTTCCATTTATGAATGCCGATTGCTCGGGACTGATGAGCTTTGGCATCACCAGTTTGAGTCTACTGGTAAGCACTTTTGTGATGATTTTGTAGCTAGATGTGAGTAGACTGATTGGCCGGAAGTCCGTAATGGATTCCGATTGTTCCTTCTTCGGTATCAATGCTATGTAAGTTTGGTTATGCCTCCGATCAAAGGTGTTGGAAAAGTAGAATTCCTCAATTAATTTCATGTAGTCTTCCTTGATGAAGGACCATCATTTGGAGAAGAACATGATTGGATATCCATCCACCCCTGGAGATTTGTATGCCCCCCAAGCTTTTGATGACAGAGATCACCTCTTGTTAAGTGAATCGAGCGGTCAATATTGAGTTTTCCTGTGGAAGAAGAGTGTTAAACTGGATACCATCAAGCTTCGGCCTGACGAGGAAGTCATCTGAAAAAAGATTAGAATAAAAATCAATAATATGTTTCTTGATAACTTCCCTGTCTGAGGAGAAGCGATCCTCGATAAACAACTGTTCGATGTGATTAGTTCGTTTCCTTGATAATGTTGTCATGTGAAAGAAAAGGGTGTTCTTGTCTCCTGATTTCAGTTAGTCTATTTTTGCCCTTTGTTGCCATTTGATTCTGATCATGGTGTGTAGTCTTTCTACTTCTATCTTTGCTTCGGCTCTCTTTGAAATTTCCTGAGAGGAGAGATCTTGGTTCTCCTCGAGTGAGTCGAGTTCGGTGATTGTGGATAGGGAGTCTTGGATTTTAGTATCTAATCTGCCGAATTCCTCATATTTCCATGTCTGGATCTTGTCTGTGAGGAGATTGAGTTTTTTTCAGAATACAGAGCTTGGCCTGCCTGTTACTTCAAAAGATTCCCACCAAGACTTGAGTTTTCTTAGGAAACCTTGCGTTTCAAGCCACATTTGCTCAAACCTGAATGGTGGAGGGCCCCAAGATTTCACTTTTGGATCTAGGAGAAGAGGGATATGATCAGATGCTGGTCGGGGCTAAGCCAACTATAGTGATTGGGGTATTTGTTTTCAAAGGCTGTGGATATAAGAAATCTGTATAAACGACACATGGTTGGGTGTGCCTATCCATTGGACTATGTATATTTAGCTCCGTTTAGTGGGAGGTCCACTAGGTTTAGGGTGCTGATAAGATTGGAGAAGTCCCTCATGCTTTTGGTTAACCTACTTCCTCCCCTTTTTTCGTTGCAGCGTCGGATAACGTTGAAGTCCCCCCAAGAACCCATACGTTATTGGCATGTCCATGCAAATCAATGAGCTCTTGCCAAAAATCTTGGCGGAGACGAGGTACGTTAGGCCCATAGATACCAGAGAGTGACCAGCTGAAGCGGTCTAATTTATTCGTGAAGTGAACTGTGAGAGAGAATGAACCTTCCATTATTGGTGCGGCCTCGAAGAAATTACTATTCCAAAGGATAAGTATGCCGCCCGATGCACCTGATGATGGCAGAAAACCCCATTCGAAGAGTCAACTTCCAGTTATATCTAATATATCTCGTTCGCCAATTGACTTCATTTTTATTTCTTGGATAACCACTATGTTTGCTTTTGAGTGCTTTATAAGTCTGTTTACCGCCGCTTTCTTCGTGCTGGAGTTCAACCCCCAGACGTTCCATGATAATATTTTTGGCACAGTCATGGTAACATTAAATTACCCTTACCACGAGAGGATCTGGTTAGTGTTGCACTCAGTTCAATGGCTTCGGGAATTGAGAAATCCAGCCTCTTTAATTCACGAAAGAGCTTAGTCATCTTTAAAGGTTTCTTGCGGCTAAAGCCAGGTGGAGAGCCTGTAGAGTCTGAATTGCTTTCACACGGTTCTAATTGTGATGAATTGGGTGTTGAGTGGCAGAAATTCGTTTGATCTTGGTTATTATTGTCCGAGATACCTGTAAACAGACCTGCAAAATCTTGTATAAACTCGTCAGATAAGGCTTGAAGATGGATCAGTGTTGAAAGCACCAGTTCATCTTCGAAGCTCGAGATACTATCATTGGAGCTTGATGGCTCATCTTCCGTCAGAAGGTTTTTAGAGTTGTTAAAAGCGTTAACTTTCGAAATCGAAATGTTATAGTGCAGCTTGTCGACGGGGCCGTCAGCAAGGATAAGTTTCGAAAGAATGGCCTTTGAAAGCTTCATGTCGAATTCAAACGAGATTCCCGCTTCTATACCCAAGGCTATGAGTCTGGATACTTCGTTGCAAACCCATGGCGTGAGGTTGAGAGATGGGACACATGAGGTCTTATGTTGGGTGTTGTTGGTATATATGATCAGGCTGGTACAGTGCTGAATTGATGAAGGGGAAGGAGTGGAAGTGGTCGACATAGTCCTTGGTACTATGTCTGATGTCAGTGATAGCCTCTGAAGCGTTTGGTGGTTGGTCACTGCCCGGGTCGGCATCCGCCTGACAGAATGATTTAAAGGGACCCTTGCTGGGAATGGAAGGAGGGGACCAATAAAATTCCATTTCGGTTCGGGGTTGTTGGCTGGCCTAATGGTCTACTAATGGTAGATGATGTGTCAAGGACTCGAATTATACTGCCCACTCTGATGTCAATCCCGAATTCGGGTTCTGTTGGTAAGTCATGAGCTCTCATGATGAAAGGCCCCGTCCTATTAATTGTGGGATTATGGCTTGTGGGTTTGTGAGGCCCAATTTTAGGTCGGACACATTGGATTTGGTTAGTCGAGTTACCCGGGGATGCTGGTTGTGGTAGATTCTCTGTATGGGCCACTTCTGGAGACGGGTTAGGTTGATTGCATCCTTCGATTGGATGTGTGTGAGGACCTAAGTGGTTTGAGGTACCGGCTCCTGACGGGATGTGGTTCCCATCAACACTCTCCGTACAGCTTTGGGTGCCCGTTGTATTAATCGACACCCATTGCCTACGGTTGTTCTTTCTCCTTGGTTTCCGTTTCTTATTAGAACGTTTTTTACAAGACGTACGAGGTTCATTAATGCAAGAGTGAGTAGTCATATAGTTAAAATGGACATGTATATCAGGTGGTTTAGGCATGCGTACCTGTGGATGTGACCTATCACGAGATGCATTAATTAAGGCGTGGCTTACCTCGCAACGGTTGGCTGGTTTCTGACATTTTTCTGCCAGAGTTTGCTCGTTGTTCGATTGTCGTTTTCCTTGCGCCCGGCTTCCGGTTAAGGATGTTGATGAGTCTTCTTCCTCCGGAGAGATCTGGAAGCCCGACCATTGCCAAAAGGGGTCTACTGGCTGGCATAATTCGACTTGAATCGTAATCCCAAAGGCTCCCCCGAATTTGTTGACATGGATCCAATATGTGATTGAATTGATACTGGCTTTATTTTTTACGATCACCTTGATCGCTGAGAGATCTGTCAGGTGAAGTGTTTCATATGTGATTGTGATCAGTTCACCACAGATGGAGGCCAAGTATCGGATGAACTTAGTTGACCAGTAGATGAAAGGGATACCGAAGAAGGCCACTCGGAAAGTGGAGACCGGTTGCTTCAGGGTGGATAAGTTAGGACTCCATTTTTCCAGAGTGAGAGTGTAGTCGTGGTAGACCATCGTGGATGGCAATGGTAGGTTTTTGGGCAGATTGGATGATGGGAGCAGAATAAGAGCTTGGAAGTCTAAAAGGGGCATCAGATCGAAAGCGAAATCTAACTTCAGGAAACTTTTGATGCAATCACCTGTCTCGTCCCAAGATGATACAGCAATATCCGAGCGGTACCGTATTAAGTTTTTCCATCTGTTCTCCACGTCTACCGTTGATGATGAGCCTTGTGCGTCTCTGATAGAGAACATTGTTTTCTGATTTGTCTTTGAGGGAACAATCTCTATCTCAAGTGCTGAAACGTCGCATGGAGGTTTGGATGTTGGTTGTTGAGTGGGATTGGGGTCGAAGGTTTTGGTGTGTTATGTATCTTTCTTGTGCCATGCGTTGGGTATGGGGTATGGGGCGGTGTTGGAGGTGTTTGGGTTACTCGCCGATTGACTGGTATTGTTGTGGTTCCGGTGCACGTGTCCTGTTTGCTGGAGCAGGTCTTGCAATGCTGAGGCTAGTTTGGACCAACCTGAGCAATGGTCATGAGGTGGAATGAAGAATTTGCAGATAATTCCTTTCCCATCCATCCTAGACAGAGTCATCAGCAGGTATGGACCTCTTGCATTTTTTTGCTTTTGCATGATGAACCACGCCGGTAGATCTGAGTGCTTCCAGATACCCTCTGCGTCCTCTCCCCTCGTCACCGCCTCAGTGAGAGCGGCTTGTTGTTTTTCTACCAGTGGGATTGATAAAGCACCGAAGGCATTATAGCGGGGTCCATTTTCTGAGAAAATTATTTAGTTTTTGGTTTTGCGACGATCAAAGGTAAAGTGGTATTCGTCATCGTGATGCTAATATTCAGGCGACCGGTAAGTTATGCAGCTCTCCGCCAAGCCAGGAAAATCACCATAGAAATATCGAAAACCACCGCAGCTTTTGGTTGGTCGTTGGTGACTAATCCTGCTCAACTTTCTTCTCTCATATTGATTATGATCTCAATTAACTGGGGTTCTTGTTCCACTGGAGTTGATCGTGAGAGTGTGAGACTTGAGAGGAAGAAGAAGTTGTTGGCTGAAATCCTTAGATCGACTTGATTGAGTCTGAAACTCAGTTCTGGTGTAGATCGAGAAGTAAAATCGAGAAGTATACCAGATCCGGTGTAGATCTAGAAGTAAACTCAGATCTGGTGTAGATCTGAAACTCAGATCTGTGTAGGGAGATCTAAAACTCAGATCTGAGTTTGATTTTACTCACCCAAGCGACTTCTTCTGTTCGGGAACAATTGATGTTGTAGAATCGATCAAAGATGTTCTTTGGCCGGTGCTGGGATTGTAGATGAGAACAGAGCCTTCATCAAATCGAAGGAAACAGACCAATCCGTTGACAGGTTTCAGTACTTGAGTAGGTTTACGATCCAAATCCAGTTTCCGGCGGACGGCGATCTCACGGTTTGAAAGACGACAAGCTGGTTCACGGCAAGGGATGGACGACAAGCTGGTTCACGGAAAGACTAATAGCTTCATAGAATATTCTGAACGGTAGTACGATATCACCGCCGCAGATATTCCATATCTCTGCACGCAGTCTGCCTTCTGTGGGTGGCTAGAAACCTTCCGATCAAACTTAATCAAAAGATCACTAGCAGAAACCTAGAGAGAGAATAGATTCACCAGCAGAAATCAAAAGATCACCGGCAGAGCTGATCGGCACACCGATGCTTTCTCATGATCGGCAGATCAGACCGTCGCCGGTACTATCACTCTGTTCTCCCGGCAGATCTGATCGGCACACCGATGCTTTCCTGTCACTCTGATCGGTACTATCACTCTGTTCTCCCGGCAGATCTGATCAGTACTATCACTCTGTTCTCTCGGCAGATCTGATCCGCGCTATATTCGAATCTCATACTCTAATGAGAAGGAAAGACTAATTAATTACCTGTTGGCTACTGATCTTGACATATCTCTGGCAAAGGCGTTGGGTCGATCCTGGCGAGACACTTTCAGAGAGGAAGTGCATATTACTTAAGCACTGAGATTTAACTCAAATTATAATATAAAACTACTTTTGTTTTCATCTTCTCAACTATAAACACCCATCATTTTATCTTCTCTCACAAAATAAAGATTTAAAGGAAAAGTACATTAAAAACACCTTAGTTTGGAGAAATTACATTCAAGTCACTATTTTTAATTAAATACAAAAATAACACCGACCCCTTATTTCACCTTAAAATACCCATACTTTTAAGATAAAATGATCCCACATGTGGATCAAGAATTGGGTCTAGATTGAAAAATAAAGGGTCTAGACAGTAAAAAGCTAAGAGGGTATTTTTGGGAGATTTTGGACAAAAATTGAGGGAATATGCTATTTTTGTATTTAGTTTAAAAATAGTGACTTGAGTGCAATTTCTTCAAACTAAGGTGTTTTTAATATACTTTTTTCAATTCTGTTACAAAAAAAAAATTCACATGGATTATATATATCTTCACTGCCTTCTTTAACGTTTCTGCCGATAAAAAAAAGGTGTAAGCGTTTAATTAAAGTTTATGGATGTCAAATCAAACAAAAAAGTGTAAGTTTTCAACTCAAAATAATAACTCACAGTTTCTTGGGCATGACTACAGGGACACCAGATTTTGACATCAAAGATTACATCTGCTTACTTTATTGATTGGAAACCAATCATAACAGTGGTTGAAAAAATATTAATTCAATTTCAGCCCTTCATACCACTTTTAAAAAGCAGACGCAATATTCTGGTGTCAAACTCCGGTGTTATTCTAGCAAAATTCCAGTTTTTTTTGTCTTTCTTTTTATTTTTGAAGTATAGTTTTGTAAAACTTATTTAAATATCTGTTTTCATAGAATAAAATTTATGTAATTTATATTTATTTAATCAATTGTTTATGCATAGGTTTTTTTGTCTTTGAAAATTTTTATTTATACATTTTCGATTAATTTTTTGTGACATGATATATATGGATTATTTTTATTTATAAATGTTTCATTAATTTTTAAGGTTGAACTTTTCATATATATATAGTTTGTGGATTATATAAAAGTTGTAATTACTCTGCTTTTAGAGAAAACGACCAAATAGTTCATTTTCCCAAGTATTACTATAGTTTGATCACATATATCTTTTTTTTTTGTCTAAAATATCTTTTGGTGACTTCTTTTTTTACTGTTTAGTCATTTTTTTAACAAATAACAACTATTTAGTCTTTTGCTGAAACTCGTGTATGTGTTTTATTAGTATGTATTACCAATTTTATCCTTCTTTCTTAATTTTTAAAGGTGGACAGTTGTAGAGAGAAAAAGTTTGTTATATTTTATTTTAAATTTTTAAAATGCTATATATTCTAAACTAAAAATTAGATTTTGATAAAATTTATATTTTTGGAAAGCTTTCGACGAGATCTTCAAAACTAGACTAGGCAATAATCCTTTTTTTAATTTTTTTTAAGACATACAAATCCGAATTTGCATACTTTAAAGTATTTCCAGAGTTATTGTATATATACATGTATATACAAATTGTATTTTGCATACATATAAATGCATCCAAAACACAATTTACATATATTTAAATGTCTTCATAGTGTGCTTGCAAGTATATAAACGTTTGCAAAAACTATTTTGCATGCATTTTAGTGTATGTAAAATGATTTTTGCATACATTTAAATGTCTTCATAATGTATTTGCAAGCATATAAACGTTTGCAAAAACTATTTTGCATTCATTTTAGTGGATGCAAATTATATTTTGCACCCATTTAAATGTCTTTATAGTGTGTTTGTAAGCATATAAACTTTTACAAAAACTATTTTACATGCATTTTAGTAGATGCAAATTGTGTTTTGCAAGCATATATATGGATGCAAATTATGTGGCTGTATTTTTTAAGAAGGGTACTGATAAAGGAGTTTTTGAAAATGTTGAGGGGGTGGACAAGATGAGGGAGTGGACAAAATGCTTTAAATTGGTTGGGGAATGGATTTAGTTTTACTAGGGAAGTGGTTATTGGTATCTTTCCACCCAACTCTAATAAATCTCAAACAAAAAAAAATAAAATTTTTTATCCTTCCCCACCACCTTCATCGTCATCATGATCTCCACCGGTCACCTCGACTCCCGCCGGCCACCACTCTAGTCCCAAAAAAAAAGACCTGCTCTTCCATCACGTACTGTGAGAGGAGAGAGAAAGAGATTAGATACAGGGGAGGGGGAGGAGAGAGAGAGAAAGAGATGAGAGAGGGAGGAAGGGAGAGTGCGGATCTGGAATAATTCCAAATCTAGATCGGTGACGTGAGATCCAAATATTTTGCAAGGGCAAGAAGAAAAAAGCTTTCAAATCTACAATATCCAGAAGACTTCAATTATTTTCCATGGTAAAGAAAAAACAACTAATTTGGTATTTTTGGATCTCATTTTTAATGAAAAACTTGTTATGTACAATTAGAAACTAATAGCCTGTTTGTTTTTTTGCCACTAATTAGAAGCAGACCCATACAAAATAGTTTTTATTTTTAAGCACTAGTTAGTGGTAGTTAGAGGCAAACTTTTAATTTTGGGCCTTAAACCCATTAAGTGGTAGTAAGTGATTGAAAACAACTTATTATAATGGGTTTGAAGCCCAAAATTAAAAAAATTCCTCTTACTACCATTAGTTAATGGTTAGAAATAAAGAACGTTTGACACATTTGGAATTTGGTTTCTGAAAAGCAGACCATATGAGTGATGTGGGTGAAGAAGAATTTGATTAAAAATAAAGATTTTTGGTCTATGGCTGTCCCACAAGAAGCTTCTTGGTGCTGGAAAAAGATTCTTGATCATAGGAATGAGGCCAGGCGTTTTGTTGTTCATATTATAGGTGATGGGGCGAATACTCGCTTCTGACAAGATAATTGGCACCCAATGGGTATTCTTGATTCCCACTTTACTCTTGCTTTCAGGTATGACTCTACGTTCCACCATAATGCATTGGTTAGTGCTTGTATTGATCGTGGTAGATGGAATGTGCCTCCTCATATAGCTGCCAGTCTCGGAGAAATTTGTGATCGTCTGCATGAGGTGCATATTGACGCTGCAAGCAATGATTTAGTTGTTTGGGGAGCCAGTAGTAAGGGCGATTTTACCCTTAAAGGTACATATATTGCACTAAGACCAATAAAACCTCATCTCTATTGGACTTCTTTAGTTTGGTTTAAGAAGAGAATTCCACGGCACAGCTTTGTTACGTGGATGGTGCTACAAGGAGCTATCAAAACTCGCTTTCAGCTTTTGATGTGGGGAACTATAACAAATTCTAGCTGTGTGTTATGTGGAGATGCTGATGAGGATGTTGAGCACTTTTGCTTTGAATGTCCCTTTGCAGAATTTATTTGGAGTCACCTTCTAATTGATTTGGGATATAATAGAACCATTCTCCCTCCAAATGAAGAGTTGAATTGGTGTGCTCAAAATTTTGGTGGGGAAGATTCTATTGCTTATATAAAAAAGTTATCCTTTAATGCTTTCTTCTACCACATTTGGGCTGAACGTAACCGAAGAATTTTTCGATCCGAGTCCCGCTCTCCATCTCAAGTTCTGAAAACTATTCG
>MVGT01002044.1:32279-44474 GCA_002174775.1 Macleaya cordata
TTTTATTCATAAGAAAAATGAATTAAAGGAAGTTTAATAATAACTTGTTATCTAGATTAAAAACAAATCTAGATGGTATCGGTAATGGGAGACCCCCATAACACCTGCAGGTACCGTTGAGTTCCGACTTGAGGAGACGGTGGACACCGATGTAATGGACTTAAAATAATTAATTAATGGTTAATTATTGAAAGATTTAAAAAGAAATCTCTTTTTATGCATTAATATGGTAATTTCTGCATATTTCAAATCTAGTATATTTGGATAGTTTGCACCTACTGAGTTTTACTCACCCAATATTTTCCCCCCTACAGATCAAGTTGAGGACGAAAGATTTTAGGAGGTGCAATTCAAAGAGATAGCTTTGATCTCTTGAGTTAGTATGTTTTATATATTGTAATTGAAGAATAATTACTACTATATCACTTGGGATTATGGGTTGTTTATGAGAATTATGATATGTATTATTATAATTATCTGTTTTTATGTTGAATTTAGAGCAAAACAAATGTTGTATTAATTTTCATTTAATTTTCATATCTTTAAATTGAAGTAATTATGTTTTACACAAATTTGTATAAATTTCGTAATTGTTACTGTCAGTTTTAGAAAATCACATTTTTGGGTATGTTTAGCTCAAAATTGATCAATACCTATTTCTGCAACAAATAAAGATCTCAAAATTTCCTTTCCAAAATGGTGTTATACATATATTTCGGATATCTATTCAAGGAGTAATTTCAGTTTCAAATTTATGATTTCTGTATATTATAAGAAATTTGAAGTTATTTTTCTGAAATTGTGTATAAATCTGTTAGTAAACTTGAGACCCGGTTTTGAGTATCTTATGTTCCGAATTAGGCTCGGTCTATTTGTACTGAAGTTGTAGAACTTTAAATCTATTTTCCAGAATGACTTCATTTGTATAATTCAGATTTACGATTAAGAACTTATGACCATTTTACTGAAGTATGTGCAGTTAAGTACGAAAAATATTTTCAACAGTTTTTATTTTTATTTTTAAATTTACTTTGACTACTAAATTGTAATTAATGTTGACAAAAAAATTGACTGGTGTATCTTCAAAAGGAGAAAGTAAGCGATTTTATTCATTGCTGTAAATTACACTTCATTTACACTCTTTACGCCTCGCCTTCCGGACTCATTGAATCGGGTTGGATTTTAGAGTTCCGAAAATCGGGGTGTGACAATTTGCATCGACTATTTTAAATACTTTTGAGCATTTGCACTTTTCTAAGTCTCTATGCAATCAGATTGCATAAGAAAAAAGTCAAAAAATTGCATTTTAAACGATGCAAATTATAATTTGCATCGACTATTTGAAATACTTTTGAGTATTTGCACTTTTCTAAGTCACTGTGCAACCAGATTGCATAAGAGAAAAGCCAAAAAATTACATTTGAAACAATGTAAACTATAATTTGCATAGTTAAAAATAATACAAATTATAATTTGCATTGGATATTTTTCATACTTTTGAGCATTTGTATTTTTTTATGTTCATGAAAATATTGTAGTTCATGGTATGCAAGTTCAAAGTTAACTGACGTATGCAAATTAAAGTTTGCATCAATTATTTGAGTTTATAGCTTGGTAAATGGGTTTTTTCTAGTTTTTTTTTTGAATTTGGTATTTATATGTGATCTTGTTTTAAAGATCTTGAAAAATACTTTCTAACGGTATAAATTTTGTTCAAATCTGATTTATATTTTGAAAGTTATGGCCATTTTTATGTTAAAATTCATTAATTGGGGTTTGCTAACGTGCACTGTCGTTATTTAGCAGATGAGTTTTTTCGTCTTTTTACATCGTGCTAACGAGTGCCGAGGACTGTCCATACATAAAAAAAGCATGCTCTCCACTTCAATTTTTTTCCTATGCAAGACATCCTACTCATTTTCTAATAAATTAATTGTGACCCTGATATATACAAAAGTTTTTTAAATTGAAAATGACCCAAGTAGCTCTCATTTTTTAGAATGTACAACGAGCCCACATTCCCATTGATAATTATAGGTGAAGAGAAATTCTTATACAAGTAAGTTACAAGTTTAAAGTACATTAAAATATACTAGCCCCTATATCCTGCGCAAGGCACGGGGGCTTCTTTTAAAAAAATTTTTGAATTTTTTCTTAAATAATTAGAAAATTTAGTTATTTTAGAATTTGAACTTATGTTTATAATGTAGGTTTTTTTTAACCCACACCTAAGAGAAAGGGTTTTGTTAACCCAATAATAGATAATAGATTGGGCCAAATGTTTATAATGAAGTTTTTTTTAACACACTTAAGAGAGAGGATTTTGTTAACCCAAAACTTCTCCTATAGTATATTAGAATAGATTTGGTCATTTTTATTTTAAACTAATGGTCACATGGCTTAGATGATACTCTTTTTTTGTTGGGTAATGGTATTTGACCAAGCCTCAGGGTACGTTTATGTTGGGTTACTTCCCACAAATCAGAGATTATATTTACACAGCGGAAAACATAATAGGATTTAAAAAAATTAATCTATGATTCATGTAGGATCTTTCAACTATTAATAGGGATCTTTAAAATAGTTTAGTTGCTTACCTTCAACGCTTAATCCAACAAATTTGAATATTAGAAGGCTTCAACTAGTTGCTCTAATCCTCCTACAGTAGATCACTAAGCTTTCTTTTTCTTCTTGCAACCTGAAGATTAGAAAACCTAGAACTAGAATGGAGGCTAGGGTTTTCTCCACCAGTTACTAATTAGAACTAGAACTAGAAAGAGATGGAGAGGAGAGAGAAAGTGGCGGCACACAATAGGGGTGTTCCTTGTGTGTGCTGCCCCTCCCTATTAGTATATATAGGGAGGTCTCCTACTCTTTCTAGAATCCTAGTCTAATTAGGTCTTGGGGTCCCACAACTTTCAGCTAATATTTTATTTAATATTTAGTCCTTATGTCTCACATAATTAAATACTAAATAAAATAATCACAAATTAGTCCACCACACTTTTGTGACTGAATACTCTGATAGTTGTAGTATTTATAAATAAACCCTTCCTCCATTGTACCTGCATTCAAACCCTCCACTGTAAACCGATATTCATAATAATCCTTAGGTTAGTATTTTACTACCAGTCACATCCTTAAGAATTATTATTTCTTAATCCTTGTGCCTCATTCTGTGCAGACTAATTATTATTCTAATAATCTCAGAAGAGATCACTGGCCAGTTTAGAATAATAATTCCCACAGATGAACAAGGGAATATCAAACTGAATGTGGATTTCATATTGAACTAAAATATTCTCACTCTGTAATTATGTCCATCCATCTTGTCCAGAATATTGGATCACGTTTACGTTTCTGACCTCACTGATTGACAAAACAAAATGAACATAATATACACGCAAGGTATATTTTAATTCTCAGAATTTAGGTTTAATGCAACAATGGTCTCTATGGAATTATAGTTATTCAGTGACATGAAATAACATAATTCCATGCTGACCAGTTCGATGTAAACTTGTCACATCAATGCATTGGACTTAGGAGTCAACACTCCGGTGATGGAGATATATCACACGATTAACCAATGCATTATAGTTTATTGTCAACAGAACCATGATCTAATAAACTACGAACAATGTATTAATGAACTATATCTCCCACATGCAACACTTGCATGCAACTAGTTCATCTACGTAAACTCATTATTATTATCATGCATGCGAAATTAATAAACTATTTATTAACACATAGAATGCCGTTTTAATTATTTTAGGGCATATACCCAACAGTTTAGGGGGTGCTTACATCTCTAAACATTGAAGTTATATATGCTTTAGCTTTGCAGCGACGAACTCTGCACTCTGCAGTGTTTAGTTATAGGGTCATGATTTTTTCCATGTTGGAAATACAATTGTAAAATACCTGTAATCGCAAAACCAGATTTTTCTGAACAAGAGGAACTTACTTGGATAAGTCGCGGACTAGGTCGCTCTCTTTAAGATGATTCACGGCTTTGCCCAAATGTGCAAGCAGTTTCTCAGTCACGTCGTCCCCAAGATAAAACAGCCCAGAAAATCTTCTGTCTCAATTTCCCTTGCACGGTGGGAAATCGGAATACTAATACAATTCAATTCTTGCTCGGGAACAATTTCAGAAATTCTAGAGTTTTTATCAAGGAGTAAGACTTGTCAAATTTTTCTATTTGTTTCAGTATAAGTGTTGTCTATTTATAGATCAACACCCAACTATCAAAAAACGGCCATAAACGGCCATATAACAGCTATAATTTTATTTTTCAAAAATAAAAATTATAATAAAAACTAAATAAAAATCTGTTTCAAATCAGAGGCCTTAAGAGCCCAAAGGCCCTAAGGCCCAACCCGGTCTTTGATAAATATATATATATCTAGTATAATGGGTGGGAGAGGGTTTAAACCCTTGACCTCAAAGAGGGAACCCAAAACTTTAACCACTACTCCAATGTTGTTTTGATGAACTATTTGTACAAAACAATTTTTAAATATATATCCAACAATCCCCCACTTATATATTTTTTAAAAACCTCGAGCAAGAACAGATAGAGATGTGCATAAGTAGAGGTATTTGTCAATTTGAACCTTTACTTAGTGATGAGGCTCTCAAAGTATAAGAATGTAGAGTGACATTAGTCTTGAACTCTAATTCGAGTAAATATACTTCAGTTGCCAAAACACACACAATTCTACTAGTGTAAAGTTCTAAAGCCAGCACTTTACGGCCATGTGCTACTATCCCAGTCATAATGAATGCTCTAGAGAATTTGCCCAGAATTCTCATAGGAAGCGGCCACACTTCCACATTCATATAGGTGAGTCTATCAAGAGTACTCCTGTAGCTAGGTACTCCACTCAAAAAAGAGATATAGTCCTCATTAAGAGTTAATAACTCAACCTTAACCAACTTCAGGATGTCATGCTAAGGGATGGAATCTTATATTAGCATGATTCTTTCTATATCATTATGTGACTTGTTTTTCCCTTTGAACCTATTTCTTGGGATCTCCAGTCTGTAGGTAGGGTATCTATCACAAATGACTCAATTCTCAATGGGCCTTAGTCCCATCCCCTTCGAGGTGTTCCACACCTTTTCCCGTGCTAGTCCTTTCGTCAAAGGATCAGCCAGGTTCACATCAGTCCTTACATAATCCACTCTAACAGCACCAGTTTTGAGAAATTCTCTAACTGTGCTGTGCTTACGACGTATTTGTCGTCTCTTGCCATTGTAATAATGGTTCTGAACTCTTGCAATAGCCGCGGTACTATCGCAGTGGATTAAAATGGCTGGTATCGGTCTATCCCACAAAGGAATGTCTGACATTAGGTTTCTCAACCATCCTGCCTCTTCACTAGCTGCTGCTAGTGCTATTAGCTCAGACTCCATAGTAGATTGAGCTAAAATCGTCTGTTTCTTGGATTTCCAAGAAACTGCACCGCCAGCTATGTTAAAGACATAACCGCTGGTGGCTTTGGAGTCTTCCGAAAGGGTGTTCCAATCGGCGTCACTATATCCTTCAAGGACAGCGGGAAACTTCTGATAGTGTAATCCTAGATTCACGGTTCTTTTCAGATACCGCATCACTCTCTCTATAGCATACCAATGCTCTATGCTAGGACAACTAGTAAACCTGCACAAAACTCCCACTGCATAAGCAATGTCAGGCCTAGTACAATCAGTAGCATAACGAAGACTACCAATAATACTAGCATATTCAGTTTGTCTAATACTATCACCAGTGTTCTTAAATAGTTTGACACTAGGGTCAAAAGGAGTGCATACAGGTTTACAATCAAAGTAGTTGTATTTCTTCAAGATCTTTTCAATATAGTGAGATTGATCTAGAGAAATTCCAGTTCTTGTCCTAGTAATTTTAATTCCTAAAATTACACTAGCTTCACCCAAATCTTTCATGTCAAAGTTCTGACTAAGTAGTTTCTTAGTATCATCAACAACAGATAAGTTGGAACCAAGAATCAATAAATCATCCACATACAGACAAATAATAGTGCATATATTATTTTCATACTTATAGTAGATGCATTTATCACTTTCATTAATTCTAAAACCATTTGAAATAACTAGGTTATCAAATTTCTCATGCCACTGTTTTGGTGCTTGTTTAAGACCATACAATGACTTGTCCAACTTACAAACTTTGTGTTCTTGTTTATTAACTACAAAACCTTCTGGTTGGTCCATATAGATTTCTTCTTCTAATTCACCATTTAAGAAAGCGGTTTTAACATCCATCTGATGTAAAACTAGATCATGCACTGCAGCTATGGCAATTAAAACACGAATAGAAGTAATTCTAGTCACAGGAGAATAAGTATCAAAGAAATCTATGTTTTCTTTTTGTCTATATCCTTTAGCCACTAACCTCGCTTTGTATTTCTCTATTGAACCGTCAGGTTTCAATTTTCGTTTGAGAATCCATTTGCAACCTATTGTTTTGCAGCCTGGAGGTAAATCTACTAAGTGCCAAGTTTTGTTAGATTCAAGAGAGTCCATTTCATCATTTATAGCTTCTTGCCAAAGATCAGCTTCTGAAGAACTGAGAGCCTCATTTAAGGAAGATGGATCTCCTTCTAGATTAAAGACACAAAAATCAGGACCAAAGTTCTTCTCGGTCCTAGCTCTCTTGCTTCGTCTAGGTTCAGAATTAGTGTCCCTAGATTCTTCATCTCTAGGTTCTTCTATTCTAAGTTCTTTGGTGGTTACATTACTAGGTAAGTAACCCCCACTATTCTTAGATTTAAATGGAAATTTGTCTTCGAAAAAATCAACATCAAGAGATTCAATTATTACTTTATTATTAAGATCATAAAACTTATATGCTTTACTGTTATGGGAGTAACCAATAAAAACACACTCATAAGCTCTGCTAGCTAACTTTGATCTTTTAGGATCAGGAATCCTAACATAGGCTAAACAACCCCAAATTTTAAAATAAGAAACATTTGGTTTTCTATTTTTCCAAAGTTCAAGAGGAGAAATTTTTGTTTTTGAGTTAGGAACTCGATTCAAAACATAACAAACAGTTAAAAGTATTTCTCCCCACCAATGAGGAGCTGCCCCAGAACTGAGCAAAATAGCGACAACAAGTTCAGTGTAAGTTCGATTTTTTCTTTCAGCTTTCCCATTCATTTCTGGTGAATAAGGCGCTGTAGTCTCATGTATGATTCCAGTAGAATTGTATAATTCTAGGAATTCTCCAGAATTATACTCTGTACCTCTATCACTACGAAATCTCTTTATCTTTCGATTGAATTGATTTTCAACTTCAGCAATAAAGATCTTAAACATTTCTACAGCCTCACTTTTATGTCTTATCAAATAAACATAAGTAAAATTCGAACAGTCGTCTATAAAGGTAATGAAATACCTTTTCCCATTTCTGGTTAAAATGCCTTCATACTCACAAATGTCGGAGTGAATCAGATCTAAAGGTTCTGATTCTCTAACTACGGATTTGTGAGGAGTTTTAGTAATTTTTGCTTGACTACAAAATTCACATTTTTCAAAGTTTTCTAAGGAAAGTTCAGGAATAAATCCTAACATGCTCATATTCTTAACTAGTTTTTTGTTAACGTGACAGAGTCTAGCATGCCAAACATTAAAGGTGCAAACAATATAAGAAGAAGGTGCAACTTTATTCATCTCAACATTGAGTTTAAACATGCCATCAGTAGCATAACCATTTCCTACAAACATTGAATTTTTAGTAATAATATACTGATCTGATCCTGTAGTCTGAGTAAAGCCAGCCTTGTTGAGGAGATAGCCGGAAACCAGATTCTTTCGTATTTCTGGAGTATGAAGGACGTCTTTCAGAATGACAGTCCTTCCAGAAGTAAACTTTAGTTCCACCTCTCCAATTCTGAGAACATTAGTGGTGTGAGAGTCTTCCAACAACACTTTCTTGTCATCAGATTCAGCATAATTTTTGAATAGGGACCGATTATAGCAGACATGACAAGAAGTGCCAATATCTGCCCACCACCCTTCGGATCCACTTATCAGATTGATTTCTGATATCATAGCCACAAGTGGCTCTTCCGTTACGTTGGCCTGTGGAGTAGGACGACGTTTGCTACTTCTACAATTACGGGCCATATGGCCTGGTTTGTTGCAGTTGTAACATATAAACTGAGCAGAATTGGAATTCTATCCATTTCTTGAAGGGGGATTGATTCTGGTTCTTGTTCTGATTAGGCTTTTGGAAGTTCTTTCGGCTCTGGTTCGACTTTGTGTTCTTTTTGGTTGGTTTCAGACTGGCTGGAGTCTGACTTTTATTGTTTGAAACAATAAGTATCTCTTCTTTCAAGTCTTGTTTCCGTGCCTCCTCGTCAACCCTCAACTTGGTGATCAGACTTTTAAGTGAGAAATTTTCTGTTATGTGACGCAGGGTACTTTTAAATTCCTTCCAACTTGGTGGTAATTTGTCTATCATAACAGCTACCTGAAATTGCTCATCTATGTTCATCTTATCAGCAAGAATTTCATTAACTATTTTCTGTAACTCATGAGCCTGGGTGACAACGGATTTTTCATCCACCATCTGAAATTTCAGATAGCGGCTGACAGCATATTTTTTAGACCCAGCCTCTTCAGTATCATATTTTCTCTGAAGTGCATCCCAAACATCTTTAGCAGAGTCAAAAGTAGCATAATATTCATACAAATCATCAGATAATGCATTCAGAATATAATTTTTGCAGTCAAAATCGTCATCCATCCATTTGTCGATTACTTTCAGGTTATCATCAGTAGAAGGTTCAACTTCTTCTGGTTTTGTCGAACTCAAGACAACAGATAATTTTTTCAGTTTGAGATAGAAGAACATCTTTTGTTTCCACCGTTTGAAATGAAGTCCTTCGAATTTGAAGGGCTTATTGTTATCAGCGGAAACAACAGATTTCTTTTCATCTTCCATATCAGAACTATGATCGTCTTAAAATTGTTGGAAATACAATTGTAAAATACCTGTAATCGCAAAACCAGATTTTTCTGAAAACAAGAGGAACTTGCTGGGATGAGTCGTGGACTGGGTCGCTCTCTTTAAGAAGATTCACGGCTCTGCCCAAATGTGCAAGCAGTTTCTCAGTCACGTCGTCCCCAGGATAAAACAGCCCAGAAAACCTTCTGTCTCAATTTTCCTTGCACGGTGGGAAATTGGAATACTAATACACTTCAATTCTTGCTCGGGAACAATTTCAGAAATTCTAGAGTTTTTATCAAGGAGGAAGACTTGTCAAGTTTTTCTATTTGTTTCAGTATAAGTGTTGTCCATTTATAGTTCAACACCCAACTGTCAAAAAACGGCCATAAACACTGTAGCACAACAACTATAATACAGCCATATAACAGCTATAATTTTATTTTTCGAAAATAAAAATTATAATTATAATAAAAACTAAATATATATCTAGTATAATGGGTGGGAGAAGGTTTGAACCCTTAACCTCAAAGAGGGAACCTAAAACATTAACCACTACTCTAATGTTGTTTTGATGAACTATTTGTACAAAATAATTTTTAAATATATATCCAACATTCCATTACTGCGAGGAATGCCAACAAGCAACTCTTAAAAACCTAGCATACATGCTATTCTGTAAGAAACAATAATAATTCTCTTAAATACTTGGGTGAATTAATTAGTCAAAGAGAGGTGGTTAAAGCTTAGCTAGCTATCAGTGTCTGGTTAGGTTTCAATCTATGAGATCACTTCCGCCTAAAACATGAAGACAAGTACACTCCCGTCCCAATCCCATGTATCTTTCAGAAGTTAACATTAGGAATCTAGCTTTTACTAGTTGGAATATGATAAATATGCTGCCATACTGACATAGTAAGTAAACCTTGAAAAGTTACGTAGTAGTACGTACAAAGTATACTTCACTGTTAGAAAAGTCTAACATGGCAAAATAAAACCTATCTTGTTCTTTTACTCTCTCTATCTAGGGCGCGCAAGTTTCTCTATCTGACATTTATAAATCTTTAATCTTCATCTTCTTTCTTTTTTCTTTTTTTTTTTTTTTTTAAAATGGTCAAAACCTAACTTGGAGTTATCTAATTAGTGAGATAATTAATGGAACTATTTAATGCTAAAATTTTATTAAATATCAACGATTTCCCTTCATCATATAAAAAAATTACAATTTTGATTATGCATTTTGCCTATTAGGAAATCCACAAAAAATATTATTTTAGAAAGTTTTTAAAAAAGACCTTCACCACACAACTTGGATGTATAATACACGAAAAAGTGGCCTAATTAAACTCTCATTTTTGTAGCTTATGAGAATAGGACAGGCACGGAAAAATATGCACATATGGTCCTCCAATTTTTTCGTCAAATATACAAATAAATTTAAGTTTTGTAGCATGCGTCATTTTTTAAAAATTTGTAAATGCTGCAATTACCCCCTCCTTTAACTGATTTGCATATTTTTGTTGCTTTATTTCTAGAACAAAAATGACGTGGAAGAGAGAGAAAAATAGTGTTTTTAAATTTTAAAATGTAATAACTTTTGATTTACAAATTAGATTTTGACAAAATTTATATTTTTAGAAAATATTTTTCAAGATCTTCAAAATGAGAGCAGACAACGATACCAAATTTCCAAAAAAAAAATAAATAAATTATGTACCCAGGTATGCAAACCTGATTTTGCATAATGAAAAACCCAGGCATATGCAAGTTGTAATTTGTATAGTCCTTTTTTGAGTATCTGCACCTTTTAGATTACATTTGCATTTTAAACAAGCATATTTTGATGTTCGCTTAAGTTTGCATGTGAGTTTTTAACCTCTGTTTGTATAGTTAAAAACCTGTCACACCCCGATTTTCGGTACTCTAAATCCGACCTGATTCGCCGAGTCCGAAAACCAAGGCGTGATTAGTGTAATAGATGTGTAAGTAAAAATAATAAATAAAACTCATTTTCTTTACGTTTGAAAGACAATGAATTTAAAAATATTTTATTAATGGTCTACTTTAGTCAACATTGGTTACCTTAAAGTCAGGTCCAAGTCAACCAAGAAAATGTAAAGGTCAACTTAAGTCTCTAGCTAAGTCAAAGTCAATTCAAGTCAACCAATATTTAAGTCAATGCCCATTGACTTGTCAAAATCAATCCAAGTCAAAGAAAAATAAAAATATAATGTTTAAAAATAATTTCTGTGTCAACTGCATACGATCGAGCAAAATAGGCGTATCTACTTAACCGTAAATCTGAATTTTACAAATAAACCCATTATAAAAACTAGATTCACAGATCTACAATTTCATCCAAAATAGCCCGAGGCCAATTCTGAATATAAAGAGCCCAAATATGTATCCTAAGTACTGATACGGACGTATAAAAACTCAGAAAATATAATTTCAATTTTTTAATAATTTTTGAAAAATCAGTAACTTTGAAGAGAAATTACTCTCTAACCCGAAATTAGAAATACATGGTATAATACCTTTTTGAAAAGAAAAATTCGAGATCTATAATTTTGTCAGAAATAGACTCGGCTCAATTTTGACCGGAACATGTCCATAAACACCGTTTTGTAAATCTGACAGTATGAATTACGGGAATTATACAATTTCGTATAAAACCTAATTAATTCAATTATTCTTGACGAAAATTAAATGTAAATTAATACATAAATTATACAATTTAAAACTTAACATCTAAGTTTATACAAATGTCAAAACAATAAGAATTAATACAAATAACCCTTATCCCAAGTGATAGAATAGTAGTTTAATTCATCAGCTATATTTATACAAATTTGATAATACAAGCTATCTGCTTCTTAATCTGTACATCTTTGAATCCTTCACCCTCAACGTAACCTGTGGGGAGAATTTAGGGGTGAGTAAAACTCAGTAGGTGCAAACTATCCAAAAATACTAGATTTGAAACATGCAAAAATCACCATATTAATGCATCAAAAAGAGATTTTTCTTTTTAAACAATTAACCATTATTTTAGGTCCATTTCATCGGTGTCCACCGTCTCCTCAAGTCGGAACTCAACGGTACCTGCAGGTGTTATGGGGGTCTCCCATTACCGATACCATCTAGATTTGTTTTTAATCTAGATAACAAGTTATTATTAAACTTCCTTTAATTCATTTTTCTTATGAATAAAA
>MVGT01002044.1:45022-68978 GCA_002174775.1 Macleaya cordata
TTTTTATAATAAAATATTATTATTAATATTTTATTAATTAATTAATTAATTAATTAATTAATTAATTATTATTATTATTATTATTATTATTATTATTATTTTTTTAGAGATAACTCTCTTAAAGTATATTATGAGTTTCTATGCATATTACCATGCATATGAAAAATTTATTTTTCAAATTAATACTCATCCAAATGGGCATACTTTATACTAACTTAATTATGTTGGTCAAGTGTTGAATATTTACACTATAGAATTTCTTGGGGTATTACAAAACCTATGCTAGTACGTAAAATCGGTAAGATTATTACTTGTTTGTTTTAGAATCTTACTAAATTATTAACCCAAAATCGATGAGGTACCATCGAAAATAAGTTATCATAGAAACATGTAAGAAATCCAAATAGACAATTGGGTGCAAATTTATGTCACCTAAATCGGTGGTTGGTGCCGATTGGGATTGGACAAGATCATTATCAATACAAAAAACTTGACCTTTTACTGGTTATCTGGTTTTTTTTTTTGATATTCTTGGTGTCCGGGCTAGCTTGTGCACACCTCGACTAATCCACGGAGCCCTGTAGAGGAAGCGACCGCTTAAGAATCCCCCAGTGGCCTTAATACACTCTGGTTTAAGAGTGTATTCTAATATCTCCTTTGATAATGTGATTATAAGGTGGAGAGAAACATATTTTGATCCTCCCTGATTGTTTTAACAGGAGGGTAGTGATTTTGAGGGTGGTGTTGGCTTTGGGGGAAGTTGGTTTGGTGTTTCAGAAAATTTGTTAAGTGGTTTTTTTCTAGTTGTTTGGTGTTCTGTTGTCTTGGACAGTTGCAAGACAGGTCCATTACTCATGTACTTTATTCTCCTGTTTCAATGAAATCTTTTATTCATGTACTTTATTCATAAAAAAAGATTCAAGCATGTTTCTTTTCTTTAAAAACAAATATATATGGACAATGAGTGCTACAGCTACCAGCTCTGTTTTTTTTAAAGTCTTGTGAATAATTCACATCTTCTATGCACACATTTAAAGTTTAAACATCTCCTTTGTGATGACATCACTTACTTGGAAAGCTTATTTATTATCCTTTATTATCAGTATGAATACGAAAGAAACTTGAGTTGGTCATGATTTGTTTACAGTGGCCAGTTCTTTTGCAATCTTGCATGCTCCGGCATTCCAAATCGGCACCCAACTAGGTGACATAAATCGGCATCTAACTGTCGATTTTGGGGACAGAAATCGGCACCCAATTGCCGATTTGGATTTCTTACATGTTTTCATGAAAACTTATTTTTGATGGTACCTTGTCGATTTTGGGTTAATATTTCAGCATAGTACTGCTGTTTTTGTCCATGTAAAACGGACTTACAGTGCCGATTTTTGTTCATGAATGAAAAAAAAAACAGTTTCGAAATCTTATGTTTTCATTTCAAATCAACAAACGATGGTAGAAGCCGAAAAATTTAGACCTAACTAGTGGTGGTGATGGTTGTGGAGGTGGTGGTGATGGTGGTTGTGTGGTGGTGGTGATGGTAGCAACGGCGGCAGAATGGTGGTGGCAGCAGAGAATGGTGGTGGCGGCAGAAGAGAAGAGGAGTTTGACCAATATTGGGGGTGCTTTTAAAATTTGATGGTCAAACATAATTGACCAAGTTCAACCTAATGGGGTGCTTTTAAAATTACCCCTTGGTGTGTATGTTCTTCTCCCCATGTAGATCATCATTACAAAAATCAATCCATTCTAAAACTTCTAACCAAATCAAAAGTTGGCCAGAAGTTAATTGAAAATCAACGGTAAGAAAATAAACTGTGAGAATAGAGTCCAACTTTTAATCAGAAGTTTTAGAATGGATTGATTATTTGTAAGAATGATCTACATGGTGAGGAGAATATTGTCACAAAAAATTAAACCTTTGAGTGGACCCTAAGCCCTTGTATTGGGCCCTAAAGGCTTGGTGTCAACACCAAATTTAGTGTCACACTAGCACAGTTGCTGCATTCAAAGTTAGCGTACTGTACTAATTGGACCCTGCTAGAGTGACACCAAAAAATGGTGTAAGATCTCTACACCAAGGGGTTAGGATCCACTCCAAAGTCTAATTTTTTGTGAGAATATTCTCCTCACCATATAAACCATCCATACAATTGCAGATTCTAAAAGTTATAACCCTATCAAAAATTTATTTCATTAACGGTAATAAATAAACAGTGACGAACAAAGATGGAGCTAGAATCAACTGATTTATTTTATAAAGATGATCTACATGGTGAAAAGAACATTCTCAGAAAAAAAAATCAAACCTTAAAGTGGGTCCTAACCCCTTGGTGTAGCCTTACGCTTGGCCTGAAGCTTCTTTGGAAGGACCGAGCTATCCGAGATGCATATCTACACCATTTTTATTTTGGTGCCACGCTAGCAATTTTGGTACTAATTAAACTAAAAGAAAAGAGAAGTCATTGTTCTAAACAGAATAGATAGGAACAACAGGATTTTCAGCCTAACCCCAACCCCAAATATGCTTTAATAATGACAATTGACTGGGCTTGGTTGTGGTTTGCCATAAATTTATCGCATACAATCTTAGATACTATTCCATAGCCAGTTGACAGCGATTTAGTGGTTTTAATGAAGTAAAGGTGGTTTCAAAGAAGTAAAAGCGGTTTCATTGAAGAAGATATAGTTTATTCGAATTCATCAAGGGGGTTTCCATCATCGACATCTCAAATTTGGTTAGGCGCCATCAATGAGGTTACAATCTATTTGTTAGGGTTTCTTTGGAGTTCCGGTCTTCAAGTTTCGACGTGTCATGAAGAGCCTACCGACAGATCTCTCTAGTTCAGGTATGATTTCAAGCTAATTAGGTTTTCTGATTTGGTTTGCAGGTTTTTTGTGGAGCCTCGTGGTACATCTGATTGCTTTCCTTTCCACTGCCTTCATCACTGATGCCCTGATCTCTCTCCACCTCTCCCCTGGTTATGTGTTTGATTTTGATTTCCTATCTGGTTCAGTGTGATTCTTGCTACCTTTTTTAGGTTCCAGCCTATACCGGTTCCTCTTAACCATCTACCCATTTACCCTTTTTTATAATTACCTGCTAGGTGTCACTATCTCAGCCTTTATCCGATCCTTCTAATGAATCCAGATATTTCCTTAAGATGTAATGATGAGTTGTTTACTGCGGTTAACTTTTTGGTTAAGTTAACGATTTTTCACCGCTGGAGTTTTACATCTTTTTGTTATCTCAAGTTAAGAACAATGGTAGTTCTGGTGAATGTAGCAGCTGAAATCCTTGCTGATCAATTTGAAGCTAATCTCCATATCTCGAATCACAATTTAAAGGATGTTCTGGTTCTCCCGCAAGAACTCTTCGACAATGTTCATATGGAATGGGAAAACTCTCTCATTGGGCGTTGTTGCTTAAGTTACCAAGTTGATGTTTGTAGTCTGAAGAACGCTGTTTGTAATGTTTTGAGGTTAGTCAGAAATCTAGAAATATCCCCTTCTAGGTTTAATCTCTTCATCGTCCATTTTGACGACCTCTCTGAATTCCGACATATTGCTGGGGGTGGGCCATGGACTTTTTTCGGCGGCATTTTTATTGGTACTCACTGGAATCCGATGCTGATGCCGGCTGAGGTGAACTTAAACTTATTGCCAATATAGATTAAATTATGTAATCTTCTCCCTGAATAACTTCATCCTGTTAGGGTGGAAATAATTGTAGATATGGTTGGTGAAACTCTCCATCTTGCCCCAGCCTTTGGTAGGCCTTTATTCGGACAACTTCTCCATGCTTGAGTTCTTGTAGATGTGAAACGACTTCTGGTGAAAGTGATCCATTTCCGATTGTTTCGTGGCATAATGGGTTTTATATCGTATGAATATGAGCACTTGGCCCAAAACTTCTGTACGATATGTCTTATTTTCGATCATCCTCAAGAAGGAAGCTTGTGTCGCTCGTCTTATCCAGTCTTCTAATGTTAGCAAAAAGGAGCCTCCTAGAACAGAGCCAGGTGGAGGTCCAAGTCAGACTCAAGGTATTATAATCAGAGAAAGGGGAGATAACAACTCCTCACAGGGTTCGGCCCTTCAAGCCTCGCATAATGGAAGCAGTTTACACCTGGATTTGCACAAAGGAAAACAACCTTTGTTTAATGACCTTCTTCTGCCCATCCTGGACGTTCTGATTCTTAACCCAAAAGGCAAAGGTAAAGTAAGTCTTTTACGAGGTGAATCTTCTTTTGTTGCTCCAACATCTAGTAAAGCTCCACAGGATTCTATCATCGGAATAAAAAACCCTCACCACCTCCTTCACAAAAGTCTTCCTTTATTGATTGAGACAGGAGGCTCCGAGTCTAACTCAGAGGTTGTGAGGGCTATGTAAAGGTTCAAATCCAGGAGGGGGACTCAAAAACTCATGGTGGATCGAGGTAGCAGTATTTGAGGCATGAAAACCGATGAAGGTAAAAAATTTCGAGATCGGAGGCAAGCCGGCGATCAGAAGAGAAGGCCTGATCGGGACTTCCGTCTAACTAAAGTCTTCTAAGGCAGAGCAAGCCTTTCCAATTTCTCTTTAGTTTAGTTGGGCCTTTGTAATTCCTCTTTTTCCTTTGGGCCTTGGGCTTAGGAGGCAGATCAGATAAGTCAATATGCATACACTGTAACTTACTTGGCCCAGGCTCGATAGCCAATTCTGCTACTTACCCTTTTTATTGCAGGCAGGGCACCACTATTGGGTCTACAATTTTTATTTTTAGTGATGAAGGTCTGTACCTAATTACCAGAGCCTCAGCTAGTATCATCGGTGTTCCACCACAATCAACCACGTCAACTCCAAATCTGTCTACAGCCGAATGTTAGCTCAAAATTATACCTTTCTCCTTTCCTTGATATTTTCTTCTATTATAATATGATTGCTTACTATGATCTGCTGTATACTATGAACTACTACTAGTCTTATATTTATTATCTGTCTCTGGATGAGGATCCTAGCTTGGAATTGTCAAGGGCTTAACAAACCCTTGACAAACAACCACCTGAAATTTTGTCTTCACTGAACACCTAAATATCATCTTTGTTTTGGAAACTAAAGCCAAGGAATAGACTATGTCTAGATACTTTCGGCGGAGTCACTTTAATAACTGGGTTACTGTTCCCCCTATTGGAAAGTTTGGTAGGATCAAGTTTGCTTAGAAAGATAGCCTTAACCTAGGAATCGTTCACCTAAATAGGAATATACTTAACGCCATCCTCACTGACACAACTACTGCTTTCTACCGTCTTCCGACAAAAGCTGATCGGCCTCAAGTCTGGAACTTCATTAAGGAAATAGGGGATAAATTAAACCTGTCATGGCTCCTCTTGGGGGACCTTAATGTGATCTTCGATCAAAGTGAGAAAATTGGAGGAAATGCCTTCTAGATGAGTAAGGTTCGAGATATTTACAACATTTTAAATCTAGTTGGGCTTATAGACTTAGGATTTTCTGGCCTTCCCTTTACTTGGAATAACCATCGTTTGGGTTGGGCCAATGTTAAGGAAATGCTGGATAGGGCCATTGCAAACCCAGCTTGGACTGCCTTGTTTCCCTCTCTAAGATTTTCCACCTTCCTCCTCCTGGTTTTGATCATAGCCATAATCTCTTATGCACTCAGCCTAAGCAACCTTTTGTCCCCAGACCTTTTAAATTCTTTCACACTTGGCTATCGAAACAATTTTGCATCAATACCATTCGTAAGTCTAGGCACACTACTTTAAATGGGTCTCTTGCCTTTCAAGTTGTGTCTAAACTTAATAATGCTCGTGATTCTATTAAAATTTGGAACAAAAAAGTCTTTAGTAATGTGCAGTCTAACATAAAAATCAAACTTAATTACTCATCTCTCTAGATTGCACTCCTTTGCTCCTATTGCAGACACTTTGGACCAAATAACTATGCATACCTCCACGTTGTATCAGCTGTACCGTCACGAAGAAGGCATAGAAAAATAGAAATCCAAAGATTTCTAGGTCAATATGAATGATATAAACACCAAGTACTTCCATGCTCTTGCTTCTTAAAGGAGGCGTAGAAATCGTATTGACGGTCTTCTTGATCCTGCTGGTATCTGGATCAGTGGCATTGAGGATGTGGAGTTGACTCTCAAGCACCACTTTGAGACTATAGAAACCTCCTCCCACCCTACTTTGGATTCAGATATCATCAATCTCATTGAACCTTGCATCACTGCGACTGACAATGAGATGCTCTGTAATATCCCTGACCTTAAAGAAGTTAGGGCCGTTCTTTGGTCCATGTACCCCTCCAAGGCTCTTGGCCCTGATGGTTTTCCTCCAATTTTTTTTTAAAATCAATGGGATTTAGTTGGTCTTGATTTGGTGGCTATGGTGCAAAATTTTTAAAATGGGTCATATCCTTAGAGAATTAAATAAAAATCACTTGGTCTTGATCCCCTAAATCTGCTTGCCCTCAAAGAACATTAGATTACAGACCTGTGTAATACCACTTACAAAATCATTGCTAAAGTCTTAGCCAATAGAATGCGCCATCTTCTGGATAAATTTATATCCCCGTTCCAGCCGGCCTTCATTCTTAATAGGCAAATGACTAGCAAGATTATCATTGCGTATGAGGTCCTTCATACCATTCGGAAAAAGAAAGGAAATAATAGGTTGATGGGTTTAAAGCTAGACATTTCTAAAGCCTTTGACGGGGTTTAATGGTTCTTCCTTTTAGATATTTTTCGTAAACTCAGTTTCTCAGAACACTAGTGCACTCTCATCGACGAATGCATTAGTACTCCGGAGATCTCTATCCTCATCAATGGCTCCCCTTTGGTTCCCTATACCCCCTCTTGTAGGCTTCGACAGGGCTCCCCCTTTCTCCTTACCTGTTCATCATATGCATGGAAGCTTTTTCAAAAATGGTAGTCTCGGCTGAAGTAAGCCAGGATATTCATGGGGTCAAAGTATCTAGAAGGAGCATTTCAATCTCTCACCTCTTTTTTGCTGATGACTGCCACTTCTTTACCCGTGCCTCCTTGGTGGAGGCCAGGAACCTGCTTGACCGTATTGAAACTTTTAACAAATGCTCTGGTCAAATGATCAACTTTGAGAAGTTTGGTATCTTCTTTAGAAACAACATCCCTAATAGGTAACGGAGATTGATTTCCAGGATTTTAAATGTTAAGAGAATTGATATAAAGGTTAAATATCCAGGAGCTCCTCTCTTCATTGATAAATCCAAACATAAAAGCTTCGGAGGGATTATCTCTGCCCTTGATAATATGATACAAGGCTAGAAACAAAAACTTCTCTCCTAAGCTGGTTGTATTGCTCTCAACAAATCTGTCTTAGCAACTATGCAAACCTTTCAATCCTCTTGCTTCCTCCTTCCTACCTCTATCTCTACCAAAATTAATAACACCCAATGGGATTTCTGGTGGGGGAAGACTAAAGGGTAAAATGATCAACTATGCAAACCTTTCAATCCCCTTGCTTCCTCCTACCCAACTCTATATCCCTGACCTTAAAGAAGTTAGGGCCGCTCTTTGGTCCATGTACCCCTTCAAGGCTCTTGGCCCTGATGGTTTTCCTCCAATTTTTTTTCAAAATCAATGGGATTTAGTTGGTCCTAATTTGGTGCCTATGGTGCAAAATTTTTAAAATGGGTCATATCCTTAGAGAATTAGATAAAAACAAATCTGCTTGCCCTCAAAGAACATTAGATTATAGACCTGTGTAATACCACTTACAAAATCATTGCTAAAGTCTAAGCCAATAGAATGCGCCATCTCCTGGATAAATTTATATCCCCATTCCAGTCAGCCTTCATTCCTAATAGGCAAATGACTAGCAAGATTATCATTGCGTATGAGGTCTTTCATACCATTCGAAAAAAGGAAGGAAATAATAAGTTGATGGGTTTAAAGCTAGACATTTCTAAAGCCTTTGACGGGGTTGAATGGTTTTTTCCTTTTAGATATTTTTCGTAAACTCGGATTCTCGGAACACTAGTGCACTCTCATCGATGAATGCATTAGTACTTTGGAGATCTCTATCCTCATCAATGGGTCCCCTTTGGTTCCTATACCCCCTCTTGTGGGCTTCGACAGGGCTCCCCCTTTCCCCTTACCTGTTCATCATATGCATGGAAGCTTTTTCAAAAATGGTAGTCTCATCTGAAGTAAGCCATGATATTCATGGGGTCAAAGTATCTAGAAGGAGCATTTCAATCTCTTACCTCCTCTTTGCTGATGACTGCCACTTCTTTACCCGTGCCTCCTTGGTGGAGGCCAGGAACCTGCTTGACTGTATTGAAACTTTTAGCAGATGCTCTGGTCAAATGGTCAACTTTGAGAAGTCTGGTATCTTCTTTAGCAACAACACCCCTAATAGGTAACATGGATTGATTTCCAGGATTTTAAATGTTAAGAGAATTGATATAAAGGTTAAATATCTAGGAGCTCCTCTCTTCATTGATAAATTCAAACATAAAATCTTCGGAGGGATTATCACCACCCTTGATAATAGGATACAAGGCTGGAAAGGAAAGCTTATCTCCCAAGCTGACCGTACTACTCTCACCAAATCTGTCTTAGCAACTTTGTAAACCTTTCAATCCTCTTGCTTCCTCCTTCCTACCTCTATCTCCACCAAAATTAATAACACGTAATGAGATTTCTGGTGGGGGAAGACTAAAGGGTAAAAAGGCTTATACCTCAAAGCCTGGTCCTTCATGTGTAGACCTAAATCTGTTAGCGGTCTTGGGTTTTAAAAACCTACGTATGACCAACTTGGCTAACTTAGCTTGCATTGGTTGGTGTTTGGTCCAAAATCTTGATTCCTTGTGGGCCCAGATCGTCAAAGCTAAATATTTTTCTAACTCCTCCCCTCTTTCTAGCTCCATAGCTAAATAAGGCCCATTGATATGAACTTGTCATAAGAAGGGTCTCTCTCTCTTATTAAAGACAATTACATTTGGGATGTTGGGGATGGAACACAAATCAACATTTAGACTGATAATTGGATCCCATGCATTGAGGGTCCTCTTGTGTCTATCCCGGGTCTTAACACTAATGCCTTCAAGCTTGTTTCTCACCTGATCAATCCTTTAACTGGTTACAGGATTCGATCATCCCTCCCCTTGATCTATCCTTCTGAAACTTTGTGAAACAATTTTTTGTATCAGGCCTAGGTCAGGTGGTTTAGACATAAGAAAATGGGCTCTCACTAAAGATGGTCAATTCATAGTCAAGTCTATGCATCACAAGCTGAATCACCACACTCACTCAGATCTTCCTTCTAATAATAATAAGATATCAAGTAAAATTTGGGCCCTTAAAACTATGCCTCGTATCCAATTATTTGTTTGGAAACTCTATAACAACATCTTGCTTGTTAAAGATTTTTTGAGTTGGATCCTTAAGAATAATGACCCTCTTTGCCCTCTTTGTAAAAGCCATAATGAAACTGTCCATTACTTGTCATCGACTGCTCATTCACCAGAGCAGTTTGGTTTATGTTTCCTCAATCTACTTATTTGCATCTCAATAGCAGTCTCTCTATTAAAGATTCGGTGGGCACTTGGTTTGTTGGTAGTAATAACCAAGACACTAACCACAAATGGGCTGTCAAAATGTTGCTGCCTCCATCAATCCTTACATCAATAGCATTTTCCCTCGTCCTCCCACAGAAAACAAACCCTTTTTTTTATAGAAGAAACCATAGATTAGAAAATAGAAAGATGATCCCTTGGATCTACATAATAGTCATTTGCCAAGAGGGCTACTGAGGAGTTATTATAGGATTTGATCCAGGTCTTAGTGGAAGCTTGGGTGCTTCCCATTCGGGCAATTTTATGTACAACATCTGTTTTATGAGATTTTAAAAATTTAACTATATATTTGTCTTCAAAATAGGCCTTTATCTCCCTTAGCATTTCTTTGTTTCTCCAACTCTAGATACCAATTTTTGCCTTCGGATACTAAACACCTAAAATTGGAGTGCACTGCGAAATCAAGGCATCAACCATCCTTAATTCAACTCAATCAACCACTAATTCAACTCAAATTGACCTTGTCTTAACTCAATCAGACTTAATTTGACTTAATTTGGCCCAAATCGGGCTTAATTGAATGAATCGGGTAGAAATCTCCAAAATTTGGACTCGATTTGGCTTTAATTGGACCGCATCAGGGTTGATTGACCATTGGATCCACTCAATTGGGTCCCCTCTTAATCAATTTGACTTTATTGAGTTCAATTTGACTCGAAATTGAGCCTAATTGAAGAAATTAGGTGACAAACCACAAAATTGGCCTTAATTTGAACATAAATTGACCACATTAGGGTTCCCTGGGCTTAATTCGATACACATTTGATGCTAATTGATGAATAAAGCAGAAAAATTGGTTGAAATTGGACATAATTTGGAGTTAGAATCAAGAAAAACCCAAATCGGAACCAAAATTGAGCTTGGAACCAACCTAGAACCAATTCTAGAGAGGGGGAACCTTTGGAATATTCTCTGGAATATGCAAAAGGCTATCCATGGGCCTTTTTTACCAGGACCGTTAGATCTGCCCAGATCTAACAGCTCCTGTTAAAAATGCCCTAAAAACCCCTCTTCTTGCTCTTTTTCCACCCAATTTTTTTAGATCTTTCTCATCCACTCTCATCCCTCAACCCTAATCTTGTTTACACCCCGTCAACCCTATTTTTTTCCTATAAATAGATGAGATCTCTAACTTTCTAAGGGGGAGCATTGAATAGATCTCTTGGAGAGTATTGAATAGATTTCTTAAGGAGCATATCATAGGAGATGCATTCAATAGATCTCATAAGTTACATTGAATAGCTTGAGAGCATTCAAGAGCTTGAGAAGGAAAGAAATAGAGTTAGGTGAAAGTAAATTTACTTCCATTGGATCTTAGCCTTACTCTTTACTTCCACCATCATCAACCATCATCTACATCTATACCACCCATCCTAATATAAAGCTTGCACATTCAAACCTCACTCATCATAGAAAGAACTCAAACAAATTAAGTTTTTCTTTCCATTTTGAGGTTGGTTTAGAGAGAGTTAGTGGTAGATCACATCATTTTTGAAAAGAAAACTTTATTTTTTTCATTTGTCAACAACAAAAGTGATTATCATGGCTTAATGGAGGGTTGATCAATGGATTTTCTTCACTCTCTTTATTGTGGATAAAGCAAAATAGGTAGGTGACCATCACCCCCTTTTCATTTGTAGTAGAAATTACATCCTAAATATTGTATTATGTAGTTGAAAGAAATAAATAAAATTTGTTATTTCATGGATCTTTCCTCATGATATCATCTTGATGTGCATAAATAACTTGTTAGTCATTTTGTTGGAATGCATTGTTATTAATATTTATTATTGTTGAAATCTTTAAATACCACTTAAAATAAATAATGATTTAAGCTTGTTTAGCATTCATGTAACATGAAATAGTGAGTGGCTAGATGAGCTAGCAAGATTAGCCCATTTTACATATTGTTATATCATGTGATGATGTCTTAATTTGTATAAAATACATATTTAATGGTAAGAATGTCATATTTAGTATGAGAATTAATCATTTGGTCATGCTTTCAAACATGTGGGTGTGTAAGGGTTGATTTTTAAATCTCTACAACATAAAAAGTGAGCAAAATGTACTGGAATCTTTCAATACAAGTTTCAAATCAAGAATCTAATATTGTAGTCTTGAAGAGCATGAAAAAATACACAAAATGGGCTCAAGAATGAGTCAAAAGGTTGTGAAACGAAGAAATTATGGTAGTTTGAATGTACACATTTAATGTGTTCGATAAAATGCCTAAGAGAATGTTTAATGTGTAGAAATATTATTTTGCTAATTTCACATTAATACATTGTTTTGCATGTTTAAATTCTAGTATTTCCATCTTAGTTTTACATGGAACCCTAGGGTTTACATTAAAAATTTGTCACTATTGATGATGTGTCTTAGAAATCAACTAATAATGAAAATAAAACTTCAAATAAGCTTTATGGGCTTGGCAAGCCCATTCTCAAGCAAACCCACTCTACATTTTGTTGAGTGTGGGGCTTGTTTCATGAGTTTTAAACCAATTTCTTGGAATTGGGTTTTATAAACCCATTTTTTTGTGTGGGCCTAGCAAGAATACATCCTTGTTTAGGCCCACCTTTCTCTTTTGGGCTTGGAAAGGCCTGAACCCTAATTCAAAACCCCAACCAATCTTATAAAATTGAATTAAGTTTCTCTATCTTAGATTAGTTAATCTAAGTTTGGCTCCTTAGTTTAAGAGTTGTATTAGTTCAAGTTTTGTGTCTTAATTTCAAGATTAGGTTATGAACTTACCTAAACTCGTCGAAATGTGACTACAATGGACTGGCACACCTAAATATGGCATGCGTGCCATAGTTTTGCACACTCGATTAGTTGGGTTAATTCTTAGACTAACCCCACCTTTGCAATAGTCGAAGATTTTCAAAAGTAAGAAAACAAACACAAGTTTTCAATCTAATATTTAAATCACTTGCATTAGGTTTAGATTATGTTCATCTTAGAGCTAGAAATTCTTTAAGAGCTACGATCGATCTCTAGATTATTCATGCTCGAATCTCTAGGCATAACTTATACATTATTTTCAAAATCATCGTGCCACGTGTGCAATAGCAAATGCGTGTCGTCATAAAAACCCATTGGGCTATGTGTAGCAATGCATATGTCAATCATTTTCAAAATCAACAAACTTTTTCTCGTGCCACGTGTACAGTAGTATGCATGTGTCATATCGCGGAGTCCAAGTGATCGCACACTAAGACATCATGGTTGCCAACACTTAGGATCGCGCCGAAGTGTCTTCCACGGCACGCTCGTGGAATAACATCCACGTGCACCATGACCGCTTGTACATGGGATCAAGCCCACATACATTCTCGTTACTTGTGGAATCGCATCCACTCGTAATTCTCGGGCCACACATGGGACATAACCCATTCATGCCTAGTTGTTTGTATATAAAATATCATCCATGTATGAACCAGTTGTTCGTGGAATAAAATCCACATATAACCATTACTTCCTTCGTGGGATAGAACCCACTTGTTCGTTCTTGTTTGTTTATGGGATAGAGCCCCTAAACAAATATGTTTGCCACATATGGAATAGAATCCATACGTTCTTTTGTTTACATGTGGAATCGTGCCCACGTGTAATGTATTTTCTGTGCACGTGTACTGAGATACACGTGTTACTTCATTTAGACATGTCTTCCTAGACATGGCATGTGTACCATCTTTTTCAGTTTTGCCCCAGAACTTTATAAGCATGAAACATAGATCAGGGGGCTGCAAACTTACTTTTCTTTATACACACTATTTCTTAGAATAATCTTAGTTTGATCAAGAAATTCTAAAATACCCCTTAGTTTGAAGTAGAGGCCGATCTCACGATCGGACGGTTGTCGGGTGCCAACACCTTCCTGACCCATACCAGGATTCCCTGATTAGGAATCTATCTTCACAGACCAAACTAGTCAGGAAGATCACCATGTTTTCTGAAACAAAACGATTTTCTAAAACCGGGTCCTGATTTTCAGATTAATCAGGTGGCGACTCCTTTGCACATCATAAATTGTTCCTCCCCCAGTTAGGAATCTCGAGAAAAACACCATTCATTCTTTCTTTGATCGTTCGCGGTCGTAGAAGGAAGGATGATAGTTTTTTTCTTCGGAGCGGATCCTACAGCTGGCGACTCCACTGGGATTACAGGAATCCGACTTGAAAAACGACTAAGAGTATTTTTTTAATTTCTTGATTATACACTTCTCGGGCTTTCACACACGCACTTCATGCACCGATTCATCGTGCATCTACATTCTATTATTCTCTTTTGATCTTGCTATGATTACTGAAACGCGTGACTGAGTAGATACCGTTCTGACCAAGCGGTCGTATGGGAATAACGGTCAAAAAGCACAACCTTAGCACGTACTAAAGACCAGCTTCGTGCTCGGAGGTATATTGCTAAGGGCCCTAACCACCCATATAGAGTCTAGGTGAGCCTTAATCATGCATACATATAATCGCAATAGATTGTATCCCTAGGATAACCCAAAGGACTGTATATATGCTCCACAACTTCCGAGGCATGACCTATAATAGAGATTTTTTGTGGATCTGACAATTTCATCTTCCTGAAAATAGGTCATAGGTCATAAACGCTGTCTAGATACGGATCGACAAACTGAACCAGTTTGGGTTAGGATATCAGGAAGACTAGTGAGAACAGAGGATATAGAAGGAAATCAAGACAATCTTAGCACTGCTTCAGACATCAAGACTACGATAAGGGAATGCTTAACAGAGGTTTTAAAAGAAGATATAGGGGACCTGATTAAGCAGATGCTAACTCAATAGTTAGGATCAGGAGACCAGAATCAAGAAAAGGCCTCGACTTATCTAGAGATGGAAAATTGTGAGAGGGCTCAAACATCTTTCGTTGATCATGGACCTAATGAGCAAGCATAAACTTTCTTCCAAGAACTAGACAAGACATATCCTGTCCATGAAATTGTTGATCTTCCTCAGAAGTCTACAGTCTTCATGGCACCGAAACGAGCACCGTCTCAGTAATATCGGTCTGATGATGACTATGAGCAGTGGGAGATTTGGCATGCTAAGAACAGGAAGAAGCCCAACTATGAGTCTTAGACCTTCAAGAAAGAATGCGACGAGTAGAGGGTGGAACTATATATGACGTCAACTCATGGTATCAAGCCCCTGATGAAGAACTACCACTTAACTTCAAGTATCCCCGGCAACGGCGCCAATTGATTGATCGTGATTTTATCACTCAATAATATTTATACCGCAATCGCACGGTTTTCTATTGAGACAACGATAAATACGGGTCGATCCACAAGGATTAAGGAATAAGTAAAATTAATTTAATTAAGGTTGAAATAAATTAGAATTTTTGGATGATTTAGAACAAGTAAATTAACTAAGTAAAAACTTCACAAATTTGAGAGAAACTAGGGTACTCAAATCCACCGTAATAAATAATAAATTAACTAAATCCATTCCATTAAATTGTCCAAACTCGAATTAACAAAAGACTTTATTTATTAATTCAGATGATAAAAATATTAAGCACAAATAAGATTCGAAATTTCTAATCTTTATCTAATAATTAGATCTACAATATTTATTAATCTCTATGATAAGCATAAACCATCAAGGGTGTCAATCCAAGCATGATCTATCAAATCCAACGGTGAAAAATAAAGATTGAAGAACACAAGTAGAAGATAAAGAAAGATTAAGCACTTTAACACAAAATGGACATGAAATAGATTCAAATTAACTTACAACAAATTAGGCTTCATCTCCACCCTAGTGGAGAGTTAGAACAACATTGAAACACACTCTACAAAAATCACTTCTCCCCTCTTCTTCCTCCTTTCTCTTCTTCATTCTCCCCCTTTTATAGATTTCTTCCCACTTAAATTCTTTAAGTAAAATAAATAAAATTAGCAAGTGGGAGGTATTGGATGGTGGGGATATTCTCTTTGATAATTAATTTGGTATTGGATGATTTGTAAGGCTTATGTGGTTTGACATCATGATGATGTCATTAAGATCATTTTTGCCTTCTTTGTTTTATTAGTGATTAAACTCCAATCTTTGACCAATTTTGACTGCCTTTGACTGAATTGACTTGGTCATCATGTGCCATTTGCATGTACTCTCATGGTGCCTCTGATAGATTTGTGGGGTGCTTTTAATAAATTTGGCTAATTGAAACAAATTTTACAATTGAAGCATTTGAAGTCTATTTATCTGCAAAAACATAAAAATCATTAAAAATAATATACAATTTAATACTAGCTAATATAAATTGAGGTATAAATATGTAATAATTATGTACTCAACAGACAGGGTCACCTAAGGCTCACGTCAAGATGTACATGAGTTTTATGAAGCCTCTAAAGATAAGCAACAACTTGCTAGCACATTTGTTTCCAAGAAGCTTGGTCGGATACACTCTCGAATTGATGGTCTAATTGGACCGCTCCAAATATCCGACATGGACTAAGTTGGCTGACGCATTCGTCAAACACTTTTCATATGGGGTAAACGACAAAGTTACTCGATGATAGTTGGAGGCTATGCAACAACAATGTAGCAAATCCTTTACAAACTATGTCGCGAGGTGGAGACAAAAGGCCAGAGAAATGCCCGAGCGACCGTCAGATGAAGTACAAATATCTATTCTGAGAAAAAATCTAAGGCCGGATTATCAAAAGTGGTTGTGCACCATTACTCCCAAGAACATAGAGAAGTTCATCCAAGCAGGAACTCAAGTGGAAGATTCAATGAAGAGTGGATATTTATCATCTGATATGGCAGGAGAGTCTAGAGGAAAAAAGAATGGTAAATAGTATATGAACTGTGTCGGCTATACAAAGGGGCAACAGGTCACTGCTCATATCCGATCTGGATCTCAAGAGCATAAGCCATTCCAGGGGAATCAGCAAGTCCAGGGGCAGAGGAAACCATAGGGGTACAGACCAAAAAGGGAGTTTTCGAAGCTGACTCATACATTGAGTGCCCTCTTACCTGGCCTACTAGAGGTAGAGTTAACGACTTTGAGAGAGCCAAGACCAGCCCCAGGCTCGATGCCATATTGGTAGAATCCCAACGAGCACTTAAGTACCACCAAGGCCCAGGATATACGACTGATAACTGGTCCGCTCTACGAAACGTGGTATAGGACTTGTTAGAGCAAAGAAAGATTACAATGAAAGAGGTACAGTTGCTTCCCAAGCCAAACATTAACACGAACCCTCTGCCGACACACCAGCCTGAGGGGCAAGACACTGTAAACTGTGTAGGCACAGAGGTATCAAATAATCCAATCCGATAAGTTCACGGGGTTGAAGCTGAATGGATCAAAGAGCAAATTCCTGAATCGAAGCCTGAATCTGGAGAGGCCTCGCTGAACCAGTTGTTGGAGGGTCATTTCTGACACCTCCAAACTAATGACCTAGAGAATTGGGAAGTAGGGACACCTTCGTCTAAGGAGGGAGATTCATGGGCCCTAGCAGTTTGTGTGTTTTCTTTAAAGTACTTTTTTTTTCCAAAAAAATAAAAAAGAGTTTCCAAATATATTAAAAATGCAAAAAAATTGAAAAACCTAAACACAAAAGAATTGTGTCTTTTTAAATGGTTTTAGGCCTTAACCTTGATGACAAAGATGATGAGAAGTCTGGAGACTACCAAGAGGACTTTTTCTGAAGCGAGATCTAAGGGTCGTTGGACCACACTAAGAATTGACCACAATCAGTCAAGGTGGAGGTCAAATTGCTAAACTCGAGTTATGATGACCATCTTCGGATAGTCAGAATTGGTGCCACCTTATCCGCAGATAAGAGACGATGATCGAGTTGCTAAGCCACGATTGGATGTCTATAAAGCAAGCTTAGAGGAAGATTGCCCACACATGTTCAAATCACGCTGGGAAGGCCCTAACATCATCAAAAAGATCCTCATAGGTATGACGATTCAATTGACATATCTCAAGGGGATTTAGTATCGGAGACTCTCAAATACCGATCAACTTAAGAGATATTACGCTTGAGAAAGCTGCTTGACTCCTAAACTAGGGGCAAGCGAAGCCGACAGTGGCTCCAAACTAGGGGCAATCTTTGGCTGAACTCAAAACTCCAGAAAGGACCTAGTTAAAAGCTCATATACGCTAGAAAACAATTTTGAGCCTGAAACCTTCCTTTGCATATAAAAAATAACACCCTCTCTCCAACAAAAAAGTCAAAAATCCAAAAGAGTGATTTTTCGAGTTTGTGAATAAATAAACCCTACCTCGTGCTAGGGGCAATCCCAAAATCCAAAAAAGTCAAATATCTCAAAATCCAAAAAAATCAAATATCTAAAAAATCCAAAAAAATCAAATATCCCAAAAATTCAAAAAAATCAAATATCTCAAAAATCTAAAAATCAAAATATCTCAAAAATCCAAAAAAATGAAAAAGCCAAAAATCCAAGCAATAACATGTTCCCCAGTTCATGAATGCCCAAATCCAAATCAAGGGGCACAAATATAAACAGAAGAAACTTAAGGAAATATTCATCAATTTTTGAGCCTTTAACCCTTCTTTTCTAGCTTGTCCTAAGCCACACTATAACCTACAAGTCCTCTAGGAGTCTTATGAGCTACACGAGTCCTCGGTAGAGGGGAAAAGCTGTCGATCTCCAAAAAATGTAGAAGAGAAAAAAAATCGAGAATAGAATACATAGTTAGAAAAATCAAGACTTGAAAAAATTTGATCGTTATTTGTGAGCTTCGAAGTGCTAGGTTCAAGGCAAAAAGGGCAAGACATACAAGCCATCAAGGCGCTAAAGAATCCTGCTCCTAACAACAATAAAAATCAGAGTCGCTTCTGAATCTCAAAGTGAGGGGTCAATTCATCTAGACAACCAAAGTCCAACAAAGAAAGGGGTAAACAAGGCAAGTCATCCAAAAAAGACAACAGCCTGTCTTTCTATGTCTAGTTATCCGAACTGCTCATCATCAACATTCGAAAGATTGAGAACTTTAACTCGTTTCCTCTTTTTGTTTCTTTTCACTCTTAAAAAATAGTTTTGTTTTCAAAAACCTTATTTTTTTGGGAGCCGATGAGGACAAAACCATAAGATGCTATAGTCATGCTCTGCATGTCCTTAGTTGGGCAGCTGAGGCAAAATTCCCAAAAAACAAGTGCATTTTCCAAAAGTGCTATTACGCAAAAAAGGCTTTTTAAATGTCTCAAAAAGCACATCACTTGTCCAATATAAGAGGAGATGCATGAAACTCACTCCTCAAATGAACTCCTTGCCCAGTACCAAGAGTTTCTTGAAAATTTTCAAAGTAGAGAGCCAGAGAAAAAATGGTTGAGAAAAATAGCTGCAATGAAAATCCAAGCTTGAAGAACCTTTCTCACAAAGATTTATAGCATGTCAAGAAAGAAGTTGCAGAGCATAACTGACAAGGAACAGGTCCTTCAGATCGCCAAACTGACAGAGGATTAAGCAAGATCTCTAGAGTGTATAACATTAAAGTCAATGTGGGACAAGGACTACACCATCAACGTCTGACCACATTATATCATCAATGAGCCAAGTCGAAGCATAACAACAACATTCGACTACCAAGAGTCAAGATCAATCAATTAAAGTCAGAATCATCATGAAGAAGCCAAAGTGGTCAGAACCAAGAAAGCTAAAATTCAAGGTCAAGATTTCGAAGATCAAGCTGTCAAGAAAAATATCAGAAGAGTTGAAAATAGAGTGGTGTATTTTTGCATTGATCTCAAAGTAGAGGTGAAGAAAGCCCAACTTATCTCTACCTAAAATTTGTTAAAATTTAAAAATTAAGTTTTCAAAAATTAATCATCCAGCCGTCGGCTACCTCAAATGGGTACTGACTAATCCCCTTCTTTCCTAAACACCAACAGAGTGTGTCATAGGAATTTGACTTAGGCCCTCGATCGCACGAGACCCACGTGGCGCTGAGTACCAACCAAGTATGCTCAGTGAGTCACAACCATCAGTTGTCACACATATACGTCTGACAGGCTAACCACGCTTGCCTAATGCCAACAGAGTGCGTTAGATGGTAGTCAAGGAAAAATGTTCCGCATAGAGCACCTGAGAGCAAAAATTTTGTGTCACGGCTTCACTATTCGGTTACAAGAACCTCTAGCGAATAGGGGCAAATTGTAGATACTACTTTTTGCCCTCGGATGCTAAACACCGAAAATTGGAGTGTACTGCGAGATCAAGGCATCAACCATCCTTAATTCAACTCAATCAACCACTAATTCAACTCAAATTGACCTTGTCTCAACTCAATTGGACTTGATTTGACATAATTTGGCCCAAATTGGGCTTAATTGAATAAATCAAGTATTAATCTATAAAATTTGGACTCCATTTGGCTTTAATTAGACCGTATCATGGTTGATTGACCATTGGATTAACTCAATTGGTTCCCCTCTTAACTCAATTTGACTTTATTGAGTTCAATTTGACTCGAAATTGAGCCTAATTGAAGAAATTGGGTGAAAACCCCAAAATTACCCTTAATTTGACCATAAATTGACCACATTAGGGCTCTTCGGGCTTAATTCGATTCACATTTGATGCCAAATGATGAATAAAGCAAGAAATTTTGAAACATTGGTTGAAATTGGACTTAATTTGGAGTTAGAATCAAGAAAACCCCAAATCAGAACCAAAATCGAGCTTTGAGCCAACCTAGAACCAATTCTAGAGTGGGGGAACCTTTGGAATATTCTCTGGAATATGGCAAAGGTTGTCCATAAGCCGTTTTTACTAGGACCATTAGATCTGTCCAGATCTAATGGCTCTTGTTAAAAACGCCCTAAAAACCCCTCTTTTTGCTCTTTTTCCACCCAATTTTTTTAGATATTTATCATCCACTCTCATCCCTCAACCCTAATCTTGTTTACACCCCACCAACCCTTATTTTTTCTTATAAATAGATGAGATCTCTAACTTTCCAAGGGGGAGCATTGAATAGATCTCTTGGAGAACATTGAATAGATATCTTGAGGAGCATTCAATAGATCTCATGGGAGATGCATTCAATAGATCTCATGAGTTACATTGAATAGCTTGAGAGCATTCAAGAGCTTGAGAAGGAAAGAAATAGAGTTAGGTGAGAGTAAATTCACTTCCATTAGATCTTAGCCTTACTCTTTACTTCCACCATCATCAACCATTATCCACATCTACACCACCCATCCTAATATAAATTTTGCACATTCAAACCTCACTCATCATGGGAAGAACTTAAACTGATTGAGTTTTTCTTTCCATTTTGAGGTTAGTTTATCACTTTTCAAAAGAAAACTTTATTTTATCAACAACAAAAGTGATTATCATGGCTTAATGGAGGGTTGATCAATGGATTTTCTTCACTCTCTTTATTGTGGATCTTAAGCAAAATAGGTAGGTGACCATCACCCCCTTTTCATTTGTAGTAGAAATTTCATCTTAAATATTGTATTATGTAGTTGAAAGGAATAAATAAAATTTGTCATTTCATGGATCTTTCCTCATGATATCATCTTAATGTGCATAAATAACTTGTTAGTCATTTTGTTGGAATGCATTGTTATTAATATTTATTATTGTTGAAATCTTTAAATACCACTTAAAATAAATAATGATTTTAACTTGTTAGCATTCATGTAACATGAAATAATGAGTGGTTAGATGAGCTAGCAAGATTAGCCCATTTTACATATTGTTATATCATGTGATGATGTCTTAATTTGTATAAAATGCATATTTAATGGTAAGGATGTCATATTTAGTATGAGAATTAATCATTTGGTCATGCTTTCAAACATGTGGGTGTGTAAGGGTTGATTTTCAAATCTCTACAACATAAAAAGTGAGCAAAAATGTACTGGAATCTTTCAATACAAGTTTCAAATCAAGAATCTGATATTGTAGTCTTGAAGAGCATGAAAAATACACAAAATGGGCTCAAGAATGAGTCAAAAGGTTGTGAAACGAAGAAGTTATGGTAGTTTGAATGTACACCTTTAATGTATTCGACAAAATGCCTAAAAGAATGTTTAATGTGTAGAAATATTTATTTTGCTAATTTTACATTAATACATTGTTTTGCATGTTTAAATTCAAATATTTTCATCTTAGTTTTACATGGAACCCTAGGGTTTACATTAGAAATTTATTACTATTGATGATGTGTCTTAGAAATCAACCAATAATGAAAATAAAACTTCAAATAAGCTTTATGGGCTTGGCAAGCCCATTCTCAAGCAAACCCACTCTACATTTTGTTGAGTGTGGGGTTTGTTTCATGAGTTTTAAACTCATTTTTTAGAATTGAGTTTCATAAGCCCATTTTTTTGTGTGGGCTTAGCAAGATTACATCTTGGCTTAGGCCCACCTTTCTCTTTTGGGCTTAGAAAGGCCTAAACCCTATTGAAAACCCTAACCAATCTAATAAAATTGAACTAGGTTTCTGTAACGACCCAAAATAATTTAGTTGACCGGTCAATGTCAAGTTGAGTCAAATTGAGTCTAGTCCAATGCTTGGACCATGAAACTAATTAATTATTAAAATAATTAAGCTAGTGTTAAAATAATTAAGTCTAGGATTAAATAATGAGATTTTTATCGGAGGATTATTTGAAGAATCTAACCGTACCAATGGATAGATCTCGAAAAGTTATCGAATTTCAACTACTCACGCGCGAAAATTGGACACCGTATAAGGCAGATTCGATGTCCGAAACACGAGTTTGACTACGATGAAAGGTTTGACGCGATTTTGACCAATCTTTTTAGATACGTACGATATATACATGTGTAATGATGTATTAAATAATATCCTCATTAGTTTATCTCTTTATACACAGATTTTTGTGTGTGTATACACATAATTTATGTGTATATGCATATACCAAAGTGCTTCCCTTGTAGCTATCTTTTAGTACTTATTTTTAGACTTTCTTTTAAATCCACCAATTGGTGAAAGATTAAAAAGAATTAAAACAGAAAAATAAAAGAAAGAGGGAGAGATAACAGTAAAGAGTTAGAGAGAGAACGGTGGAGGGAAAGAAAGAAAGAGAAAGAAAAGGACGGGAGATAAGGAAAAGAAGAAAGAAGAAAGAAGGAGAAGAAGAAAGAGAAGAAAGGAAATAAAGAAAGGAAGGGAGAAAGAGGGAGACGGCAGAGGGTGAGAGAGAGAGAGATGGCGGTAGAGAGAGAAAGAGAAGATAACAAGAGGATGAAGAAGATGGCGATGGTGATGATGACACCGACGCCGACGCCCACACCGACGCTTCCTACGATGACGACGAGAAAGGGAGAGAGAGTTAGAAAGAGAAAGTAGAAGAAGATGAAGATGAAGATGGAGTCCATCCTTCATCCTAGCTAATAGGTTAGTTGATTTCTTAGAGTAGGAATTATGTGATGAAATCAGTTCAAAAATCATTGTAATTCAAGTTCTCTGGGTTATGATTTTGAAGAAATTAACCCTTAAATTTGATAAGGATTTAGTTTGGGATTTATTTGAAGAACTTGAAATTGATTTTGATCTCTGTGGTTAAATTTTAGTGAACTGATTTTGTTAATTGTGACATATTCAAAATTGAATTTCTGATTCAATGATTTTGAGGTATTTGGGTTTCTTCTTAATTAATGTTAAGTGAATAGAAATTCCCAATTTCTCAATTTCACGAGGAATTATTTAAAAATCAGATTTCTAAGTTTGGAAATTTTGGAAACCCTCAACTTTAAGATGATCCCTAATAATTTTAGATTTTGGATGTTTGGGATTTTTGAGAAATTAGTTGTTACACTTAACTAGAAATTAAGGGGATCTTTGGAGTAATTAAGGTTTGATTAAGGGTACCTAAACCTCTATGGAGACTGTTTAGGTTAGAATTTAGACTACCAAACTATTTTGTATGAATTAATGAGAACAACAAGGATTTCTGAAAGTGAATTGAATATGTTATTTACAGTTGGGAGTTTGTACTAGGACCAATTATTGGAGACGAACAACACAATAAAGAGCTAGCTTTGCGGGATTTGAGCTAGGAACTTATAAATACTCTCTTGTAGCCATTCAAGTACTTTCAATGCTTTTGTTAGGGTTTAGATTTGTAAATCAAATATATTATTTTGCAAAACATGCATGATTTATTTGTGATGTCCTATTGATGTGTAAATGATTTTCCAAAAGTATATTTTTACATAGTTATTCAAAAGAATCGAGATTTAATCGTTATCGAGCTTTAGGGATGGGTATATTTCCAAAATCAAATAGATTTTGGGGTTCTTATAATATATATATATATATATA